>JAOBRD021144068.1:0-10876 GCA_027575215.2 Hydrozoanthus sils | reverse complement strand
CTAAATATGACCTTCCATACAGTATATTTGCATGTACCATTGAGCTATTGAGAAGCAGTGTTGTTGTGGAAGATAATGTGTGAAGTGAAGTTTCTGTTTTCAACCATAGCTGGAAAAATGTAAAATAATTTGAAATGAATGCAATCGTCATAGGTTCTTAAAGCAGAGAGAAGAACTCAGAAAAGAATTTAAGCTCTAGATGAGAATTGAACCTAAATATGACCTTCCATACAGTATATTTGCATGTACCATTGAGCTATTGAGAAGCAGTGTTGTTGTGGAAGATAATTTAAAAAGAAATAACTTAATAGTTATTTAGTTTCTAATCCTGTAGAAGAAAATAATTGTTGTTGAGAGTGAAACTATAACTTTTATTGTTGATAAAATATGCATCTCACAATTTAATCAATTTTCAACTGAAATTTTATAATGACTAGTAAATAATGATTAAACTAGGCTAAAGCCTGCTACTTAAAATGTGGGTAAGGAAAGAATCTTAACCAAAATAATGTAGACTGCTTCCTTTTAAAAAGGAGATCAAAAATCCAAGCACATTCATCAAAAAGCTCGAGGAATGAACATACTGTATGGGCAGGAGCTAAAAGAAATGGGAACTTTTCCTCTTGTCTGCAGGGCCATTTCCTCATTCAGTCTCCCATTTGATGAATGTCCTGGATTTTCAATTTTTCTCCCATTTGATGAATGTGTTTGGATTTTCTATCTTTTTCCCATTTGATCAATTCATTAGCTTGGATTTTCAATCTCCCAACAAAGGAAAAAGTGTAACCTTTAAAGTCCAAACCAACAGGAAAGCCTAGCAATAAATAATCAGAGTGTCTTGAATATTAATTACATTTCTGGTTTCTTGATTCCCCTATCTAAAGCCCAGCCACGGTAGGCCTTGCAAGCCATGAGGATACTCTCAGTTCCACCAATAGTCATCTGGACAATAGAGTTACAGCAGTTGGTGATTAATAACATAACAACAATAATATTCACCCTTTCAGTCCGTGTCACTTATCACCATCTATTTTCTGCTAAATAAAATATTCAAAATATGCATTTGGTACTGCATGAGAAAATGAGATACCAAAGATTGAAATTAGAATTAAATTGTCCAAAACTTGTTCCATGAAAAGTATTGGCTCTAGTTGGGAGAATATACCAAGAATACAACTTGGACTAGAAAAGTTAAATAAATAATTATACAATACAGGTTGTGACTACAAGACTTGGTTGTCCTGGAATGGCAAAACATGCCTTTAAGGCTGTTAAAATCACTAAATCTGACACATTAACATGAAAAAGGTCTCACATTGGATCATATTAGCCTGACCCTGAAATGCATGTAGGTTCTTTAAAGCTCTGCCCTGCCATTCATTAAATCTCAACACTTTGTAGCCAATTTGACAGAGCTACAGCTGCAACTACCAATCAGAAGTCAACAGGCTGGCCCTCACAGGCAGGGTAAGCTTAAAGTACTCACATCACTCTCCTGTAATGTTCACCAGCAATAAAACTTAAAATTTCTTGATAAACAGTTATGTAATAAACTAGTCATTAATTGTCACTGCCATGCCATGAAAAATTGGGATTTAGCAAAACTACAAACCGTTCCACATGCATCTTTTCCTCCATTGAAAAGATCGACACACATCTGGACAACCTCCGCCTCCATCTTCCTTACTGCAAAGTATCAAAATAAAATGAGAAAACATTTTGTAACTCAAATGTGACTTAAGATTCAAACTTAAATTCTTCAAACACGACTGCTAACAAATTTTTCGAGAAAGTCCCTTACTACACAATTGTATTTAATAGATACAGATCTAGATTTATTAAGCCCCCCTCCTCCCCCCAGTCACAGGAACTTAAAAAATGCCCAGTCTGAATAGTTTAGTCTTGGTCTCTGATTTTTTGTATCGTAACATTCATCATTCTAGGTCTCAGATTATTCAGCTGCTCTCCAAAAGTCTCCAACTCGGATTTTAAAAAGGCTGTATCAGCATCTTGTTCAAACAATCTTGGATCTGCTATTCACTACCCTTGGTATTTTCAGCTATATGAATCTGATAAAACTAATTTAAACTTAAGTTTGATAAGACAAGTAATCTTTATCATAAATAATCTTACCTCCAGGAAAAACATCTGGATGTAAAGGGTTGGTCCAGGCAAACTTGGAATAAACCTTAAGAGAAAAACAATATTGAATAAAATTATAAATATCTATGATGGGCCAGTAAAAGTGATAAACAAAGTAGGTCAGTTTGATGAAAAACAATATTGAATAAAATTATAAATATCTATGATGGGCCAGTAAAAGTAATAAATACGGTAGGTCAGTTTAATGTTCGATTTTTGTTAACTTTCAAACATTATCTATAAGCTTTTCATAACTTTGAGATTTTGTATGGTTTAGAAAACAATCCCGACCAAAGAAATACTTACTGTAGTCAAAATTCGGGTGAGCTCCTTTCCACCACTGTACACAGTGCCAGATACTTTCCCTTCTGACCAGTCAACATCACCTGGGGACAGGGGTCAGAAAAGTTTAGTTTGCACAAAAAAAATAAATACACTTGATTTGGTGTACAGATACTAACTGCAAACATAAATAGTTGGACTAATGTAACTTTCTTGTAAAACTGAAAAAGTCCCACCCAAACTATCAACAATTTTTTATCTCTAGTGTTGTATTTTAAACAATTCAAAAAAGTTTACAGTCTCATAATTATTCTAGTTAACCTAAAAACATACAAGTCATGCATACAAACAAAGCTATACAAAAAAATTACTCAACCTTACCAAGTTTAAGGTAATTCTCTATTTCATCCATCAAAGCAGCCTGTGAGTTTCGATTACAGATTGAATAATATAAGTTTGGTAATTATAAGAAACATATTCAATAAATATTGAATATTACCCTTGAAAATGGTCACTTACCAAAACTACTTTGATACTGACATGACCCCTATTCCCATTTAAAAATGGTGATCATATGTACGTATTAAAGGCACAAGATAGGATCTAGCAGTGTGCGAAATTGAATGGAGGATATATTACACATGGGTATTCAAAAGCTAACCAGTACTGGAGTTCACCTGAAATTAAGGACTATTAGCAGTGGTTGCAAATGATTAATGTTACCAAGGAAATCAAGATACAGTAGTGATCAAAAGTCTTACGTTGAAATTTTGGTTGTTCTCGGTTTCATTTTGGCGAAATTACCGTGTATTTGCTGGTTCATGCATATTCGAGGTGTGACTTGGCAAACGTAAAAATAATCGGCAAAAATATGGCAAAATTACGATTTTAACGAAAATTTGCCGAAATTTTAACACTTTTAAAACGTCAAAGTTTGGTTATCAACCGTGATGCTAATCACCATCCTGCATGTCAAAATTTTGGATCAAAGCAAAATCGGCTCCGGCTCATTACGAAAGCTGTATTTTCTCACCGATTTCCTTTTTTGAAGTTTCTTACCTTAAATCGTTCAAACCATGAAAAATGATATTAAAAGAGGCCTGTGCAAAGTTATTTAAGAAGAACATGCTCTGAAACTTACAACATTTTGCAGGATCTCATAAGTTGTTCCACTTGGGTGGCTGTGGACAAGACTGTTGTGCCAAAAGGACACCACCACTTTATCAGAATCAGAGAAAATTCGAGGCATCGATATACTATCAAATAAATGTTGGAAATCGCATTAAAGTTTTCAAAAATATTTTGTTGTCATTTGAAGTCAACAAGTATGCATGTCACTGTGACAAAGCCATGCTACTGTTGTTTTTCAGTTCCAGTTCATGAATGATTCTAATAATGAACTGACCCGAGAAAAGCTAAATCTGGTAAAACACCCAAATTATAAGTCAGAGTTTTTGTTTCTCAGCTAATTATAAAGATCTGCATTCAAACTTATTCAGTTAATCTTTCTTAATTAAAGGAACTTGTTTTAAGCTTTTGCAAAAATTGAGATAAAAGTCTTTTAACACATGCAGTTCATTTGCACAAAACCTTTTCAGTTCCAGTGAATGATTCTAACAATGAACTGATGCAAGAAAAGCCAAATCATTGTAACTATTTAATGTTTTTTTAACTTTTGGCAAATGCAGAACTTTATTCTAAAACCCGAATTGTTTGCGTGTGCAGGTTGACGTGACAAACTCATTGCTGCAATGTGTCAACAACAAAATTCAGTGCTCAAGGAAATGATTTGAAATGGGAGAGGTGATAATTGTTCTCCATAATTTTGCCGACTTTTTCATTTGCTTCACAAAGGGTAATGTCAAAATTTCGCTCATTAAATAAAAATATATTCACTAAATTTTCAGAAAAAAATTCACCACTGTGCGTATACAAAATTTCAATGAATTCAACATAAATTCAGCGAGATTCGCCAAAATTTCAACACAAGACTTTTGATCACTACTGTACTTAATTTATGGCAAAAACAAAATCTAATTTGGAGTATATTTTTTGCACCAAATTTCTCTTTTAGTTCTTAGAAAAAAAAATTCTAAATTTTCTCTGTTTTTGGAAACTCTTGCTCAAAATCACTTTTTGAGCTTATAAAAACAAACAGTTGCCAATCTGGCTGTTTTACTTTGGTTTAAGTTGTTATCGAAATCAACTGGTGAGTACTTGCCTCTTTTAACCCTTTTGGAGGAAGCTATAACAAGAGAAAATAATTCATAATTAATTTGAAAATGGACTAAACAACAGCAAAATATTTCTAGTAACTGACAAACTTCATTAGCTAAAAGTGCCTATGAAATTTTAATATAAAAATTCACATCATTGAATAAGACTCCTTATTACTAGTAGTTCTTTAAAAAAAGAAGTGCTACCTGATTATCAAGGCATGTAAGGGTAAATACTTAATTTAAAAAAATTTATTGAATGCATTGACGAGTATATAAACTTGTAGTATAATTGTGATAAATAAAATTATCGTCGCTGTGAGATGATGGGAAAAGCTGACGTTTCAAGCATTAGGCCATCGTAAAATGATGCTCAGACGAAGAGCTAATGCTCCAAACGTCAGCTTTTCCCATCATTTCACGGCAACGATAATTTATTTATCACAATTATACTACAAGTAAATACTTAATTGTTTGAATCAACATGCTGTGAATTCGACCAATAACTGATTGTGTCCGCGAGTTGACAGCGATGCTTTTGTTGCATAAGAAAGAAGAAAGAGCCATGAAAGCACATTGCTTTCCTCTCAAAAGCTGGTTGAAGCTTTCAGGTGGTTGATGAATGCTTCCTTGCTGTGAATTTGATGCATTATTTGTACCTTATTTAACCTTTCTCTCAAAGACCACCAGTGTTGATTGCACACTCCAACCGAGTGTTCGACAAAGGAAACCAACAAACAAATCTTATGCAGAAGCTGATTGGCTTTGAGAGGCTGAACCAACATATATTGAAAGTAGATGGAAAACTGGAAGGAAAAATCAAGTTTTCTACCGGAATAGAAACTCCTGCTGTCCCTATCGCTCCGGCAGCAATAAACACTTACAAAACAAGAGACAAGTTGGCACTGAGAAAACAAAAATTGATTAAACAAAGCAAATTGCCATAAGGAAGAAAAAGAATTCTCCATAAAAAGAGTGAATTATAATTGCAAGAATTTGTTAAAACAACTGGGACTGAAGGGGTTTAAACTACAAGATCTTTCTGTCCAAAGATTTTGTGGTATGAGAAATTAAGGATGTCAAAAAACTTTAACCAAAAGATGAATACCAAAAGAAATAACATTTCACTATTAAATTTCTTACAAAACTGCTCACCAACTTCCAGTGCGACAAAGCCAAAACCAAAATTAATTTTATGATAGCAGATTATTTTATAAAAACTGATTGAATTCCAGTTTTGTATAAAATTCATGTTTAATTGGTAAAACCAACTGAAAAATTTGTAGAATTAAATGTTTGTTGTCTAAAGTTTTAGAATGTTGAATTACCAAATGGCAGCAATTTTATTGATTCAATTTTGTGTTTTGTTCAAACTAAAAGTATTTTTCGGAAATGTTCAAGATATAACACATAAGAAAACAAAAAAAGGAAGGTTGTTCAATTGCACTTTAACATTAACATTTATATATGTACAGATTACTATCATTAAATTTTTATCATCCAAAACATCTTCTGATTGTTTACTTTGGGAAAACTCACCATTGTGTAGAACTCTTCACCTTCCCTCTCGGGAAATGCAACAGTTTGCATCATATCTTTGGACTTCTGCATTTCACTAGCAATCTAAAAATATTACAGAACCCTCTCTAAAATAAGATACACAATACAATTAATGAACCTCTATCTTTATTGAACAAGCTTTCTTTTACATCTTTGCAAACTCAACTTAGACTGAGTAAAGCTTGTAGTTGTATCTCTTTTCTCATAGATTTCATGGCCAATTTAAGAAGGTGTTTCAGGGGGGAGGGAGAGTTATCTAATACATCAATGACTAAGTTTTTTAAAACAAAACCTGATCGACCTACAAAAAATTTTACATTAATGTTTTTCCTATTTAGCACTTGATCACCTCTTTGGTCATTGCCAGTGACCTTCTACTTAACCTTATATTTTACTTTCCTCTTATGTGCCAATAAATAGTCAATTATACCCTGAAGTGGAGATGACTATCTATCACTAGGGGGTAACTGTTAAAGAATAAATTAAGGTGAGAGTTGGTGAACATCAAGTTTGAGCCAAATTGCAAAACAAATTGCAATTTTGACTTCTTTCTCAAAAGTGTAAATTAATAGTCCTGGATATCTAGTGTTTCAGGAACCCATCAAAATGTACCAAAATTACTATTCTAGGCAACTGATTTTGTATATTCTAAACATTAGTTTTATGGGAGGTGTAAAAATAAACTTGCCATTGTCCTACTAACTGATACATGTATGCTATTAAAATGTAACTGATTTCAGGGCTCAGAATTAAATTTTATTTTAGCTGGCTACCAGAGGCAAAAATTTAGCAACCTAGGCACAAAATTTTGTAGCCATACAAAATTATACATATATCTTCATTGTGTAATCTGAACGTCTAGTTACTCCTGCATTTATAGCCGTGTACATAAGAATAATTACATTTGCTTCAAGATTTATTTGCCCAAGAAAGGAATATGTAGCAATAACCTTGTCAAACCATAATTATTTCATTATTAAATGCAAACAAGGAGATACAGGGTTGAACTATGTCTTACCTTGTCTTTGATGATTGGAATTCGCCGCAACAAGCGAAAGAAGCCTTTCTTTATCCTGACAAAAAAACCTAATGCGGATGGCATGGCGATGACACAATTAATTTATTTACTAATTGAAAATAAATTTTAAAGCAAAAGGCATTTTCAATTTTTACTTAATCTCAGGTGCTAAATAAATGGGATGGGGGAGGGGGGTTAAAACAAACAGGGTGAAAATTTTCTGAAAAATTTAAAACAAGACATGTACAACAGAGACCAGCACAGATAATGGACCCATGGATAAATTTATTGAAATCTTAACTCTAGATTCTTATTACCCTTGCATATATCTAATGTATGACATAATAAATAAAAATGTAGATACTAAGGTATATAATCTGTCATCTGCAACAATAAATAATTATAAAAATAAACTATATGAACTTACTTTCATCTTGACAAAATATCCACCACAAAACCCATCGAAACACTTCTGTTGCAAGCCATACAAAGAAACAATATGTAACAGTGTTGACAACAATCTGGAATACAAAGATAAGACAATATCCTTTGTTGTGATAAAGTACCAAAGAAGAACAATACTTAAGGCTTACAAATATATTACCATGATTGTGATATTTCGTTTAAATATTATTTATTATTAAAAGTATAAACATGACTCTCTGGTACTAGTCTAGTCCAGTCTAGTGCCAAAGGCTGTGTCATGACCATTGGGCTTATCCTGGGCCCAGTTCTTCAAAACCGTGATTAACTTAAACCAGAGTTAACTTTTAACAAAACCTATTGGTTGTCATGGTAATTAACCCTGGGTTAGCACTAATGGGGTTTTAAGGAACTGGGCCCTGTTTGTTAAAGCCCGTCAGCCAAGTATAGGTGTGACACTTAAGTGACACTCATTTTAGTGCTTGTTGCTTCAATAAGTGAACTAACATAATGGATTAGACTGATGCACTAGTTACAGTTTTAACAGTAGCACTCCCACAACAACTTTTGTTAATATTGAAACTTGCTGTAAGATTTGCAGCAGGAAGAATCATTATTAACCTTAAAACAGTATTTATGTGTACTCTGTTTCATAGAATAAGTCATTCATAATCAATGCTCTACAGTTGGGACACTTGATCCAAAGCCTCCTAATGGCCTCCTTTAGCTTACAATATGCCTCATCTACTTTAACTTTATGTGCTTCTGTTTAACACAGTATTCTAGTTTTGGCATTAAGTTTTAAGTTTCTGTACCTGATAGTAGTATAATTACAGTGTATAACAGTCTGTATGGACCTAATACTGTAAAAAGTCATCTTTGGCAGGCTCTATATACAGATTTCAAGACAAAAATTAATGATAACAGAGTAACTTATCAATTCCCCAGCACATTTTTAAGCCATCTTATTTTAGTTAGTGGTCTGTAGTCTGCAATTGTTAAGTCAAACACCAAATCAATAAATGAAGACACCCTTATCTCTGGCCCTGGGGTCAGCAGTGCTGAGGTTGAACCATTTATAATTAAAGAACAAAGACACTCTAATCACCGGCACTGTGGTCCACAGTGCCTAAGTTGAACCATTTATAATTAAAGAACAAAGATACCCTAATCACTGGCACCATGGTCTGCAGTGCTGAGGTTGAACCATTTATAATTAAAGAATGAGGATACTCGAATCACTGGCATCGTGGTCCATGATGCTGAGGTTGAACCATTTATAATAAAAGAGCAAAGACACTCTAATCACTGGCACTGTGGTCCACTTACTTAATTTAGCACCATGTAGCTGCATAGCCACCACCTAAAGATACTTTCTCCTATTATAAGACACACATAGACTGATACTTAATTTTTCATCACATAGCCGCATAGCCACTAAACAGAGATGCTTCGTTCTATTATAAGACACACATAGACCGATACTTAATTTTCCACCGCACAGCAACGTAGCCACCACACAAAGATACTTTGTTCTGCTATAAGGCACACATAGACTGATACATAATTACTAAACAGTGATGTTTTGTTCTATCATAAGAAACACATAGATTGAAATTTTATTTTTCACCATGTAGCTGTATGTGGCCATGGTCAATAAAAAGGTTTGTTTGCAGTGCGGGGTATTATGCAGTTGCTCCTATTGTAATCCTTTTTCCCTTTCTTGTTATTTTTTCTTATGTTGTTGTTTATAAATAATTTATCTAAACTATCTATCTCCTCCCCCCCCCCCCCGATCTTACCCTATTCAGCCTAAATAGAGTTCTGGTTGCCTGGCTTATTTAGCGTTATTCCATGGCCAGGGAACCAGGACCTTCTTTTTTCTTAATTTATTCTAATAATGCATGTGGAAGTGCCAAAATTGGTAGTTCCTCGAATGCTAATCACTACTATAATTACCTACTAAAAACCTTTTCAGCCTGAACTCTCAAATCGTTGGTTCTTAAACGCGCCGGGTTTTTACTCCTGACATCCTTATCGTTTCAAAATTTCTGCAACCAATTCAAAATGGCGATAACGAAAATTGCCAGCCACTAATCCTGGTATAATTCTACTTCTTTATGTTTATTTACAATTTGAAAAGTGGTTTTTTAGGTTTTCGACGTTAAAACTGCTTGAAAAACGCTTGCTGGATGTTCTAATACTGACTACCTGTGAACAATGGCGTTTGAGCAACTTTGTATAAACATATATAGTGAGCAGTTTTTTGCTAACCTAAATGTTTACTTCAGAACTTACCTCCCAAGCTTCCATGCCACGACACCAACGATGAATGTGGCGTCTTGCTTCCGCAAGGTAATACACAAAGGTCCACTGAAAAGACGAAAGTTGTCTTACATTAGAGCAAACTCGCCATGATTGCATAACGAAATCATAATGTGACTATACTTCAATGGCGGTCAACTAGCTGATTATCTAGATACTTACACAGATCTCATTCCAGTGAAGATGTTCGGGGAGATGCGGCTCGACTTTGTCCAAAAACTGTTCCCATAAAGTTTTCTCCATATTTCCAAAGTTCGTTAGAACTATTCTCGTGATCGCTTAGAACTAAAATACGCGGTACGAAAACCGGTCCTTCACGTCACAGACCCACCGCTGTTCTGTCACGTGAGATACGCTGCCTGTCAAATTGTTCACAATATTTACCCAAATTTTTTTTAAAACAAATTATTTATTCAACGTCACACAACGAATGGCTTGGGTTTTCTGTATCCTTGTCCGGCTGAGAAATTTAACAGCAAAAAAAAATTTTGTCGACTTGATACGAGAACGTACTTAAATAAATTTAGGGCGAGCACATTACAGAACGTACGTCACGTTTTTAGTCCGCGGGAGGCCGGGAAATTTTTTAAATATCTTGTAACATAATCTTCTTGTCCGATCCGTGAACCAGACCAGTGACCTTGCTGTACGATTGCCCATATTCACTTATTGTAGACGTAGAACTATCTTTTAAAACTAAATCTAAGATTGTAGTTTCTTAGCCAGGCAAAGATTTGAAAGTGTTTCACTGAGCACATTGTAATTTATACTTTAGCGACACAAAATTTTGTTGCCCTTGAATGACCTTCATTTTGGACACATTGGTTTGATTACGCAAATGCTTTGCCAACCTGATGACGCCCCGTCACAGTACACAGTTCTAAGGGAAGAAAGGAGAGGGGGGGGGGGG
>JAOBRD021143962.1:0-10876 GCA_027575215.2 Hydrozoanthus sils | reverse complement strand
TCCCCCCCCCCCCCCCCCCCATGGAAACAGAGGCCTTCTTGAAGTCAGATTGAGTTTTCAAAAGTAAACGTTTTTTGTTTTTTTAACGAAATTTTAATTTCTTTTTCGCATTTATGCAAGTTTTCATTCGATTTAGTAGGTATGAAAACACGCAACAATCAACATTTTTAAAATTGCTCACAAATCAAGAACATGCCTTTTTTGGCGTTACACTTCAGTAAAAGATCTACAAAACTGTTCAAATTAGGGGGTCTATATAATCTCTCAATTTGGTTTTAGTTTCCTTTCATATTCTTTAGCTTGTAGGCTACAGACACTTACGTGGGCTAAATTATCAACCACAAAAGAAACACTGCTTTAAAATAGTTTTACTGCTTTTTTATTTTAAAACTATGTATACTGGTTGATGTATTCTCAGTATGAAACTTGTGGGAAAAGTAAAAACAGTAGAACAATGGAAGGGTTGTTTAGTTCTTACACGGACCCCGGGTCATGTCCGGATCCTGGTTTTTCCATAGCTGCCCCGTTCCTGTTTGTTGTTCCTGAATGGTCCAGCATCGTTCCAAAAATTTAGGCTGGTCATCCCAGAAGAAAACTTTATTAGAGCTTCAGTACTTCTACAACAAGACAGGTTTCAATCTTCCTTTTTCTTAATTAAATGGCATGTGTTTTTAGGGAAGCTCATATAGAACTTACACGGACCATTACTTAAAATACTGTTTTCCCAGAAGTACTCCGATACCTCGTCTTTGTCTGAGTCTTGTTTCTTCAAAAAGCGCTGAAGTTTCCACGAATAGGAACATTTAGTCCCAGTAAATTGTCAACATCAAACTTTCCTTTACATAACTCATTCAAAAAGACATTTGGTAAAGAGAAAATAAAAATTGATCGCGCATACTCATGCGCAAAACTTATCTTTTTCCTCAAGTGTCGTCTTTGGGTTCACTCGAGCAATCAGTGGGTGAAGGATCCTTGTTCAACGGCGCAGAGCATCACGAGTTCGTCTGGACTTCACTTTGCACAGTGTAGCTGTTCGAGTTTGGGGTTCCTCACTGTAACCTCGGATAATATGCAAGGTATTTTCCTACTTAGGATTAAGCTGTAACTCTGATTTAATCCGTAACTTTTAGTCTGTTGGGTCTAAAGATATCCATTTGAAACTAGTTTTCAAGCTTTCGCGTGTATATATAAGATTATTAAAATCCGCAAAAACTTTATGGTTTTCACGCGTTAAAAATACTTTAAAACATAACAGAGATGGCGCATACAAATTAAGTTTTACCTGGAAACAACTGATCGAGGACCTTAATTTCATTGACAAACAGCCTCCAACAAGAGGAAATAATACTGCTACCGTGCGTAATTAGTTTTTTATCCTATACGCTTGCATGTACTCACTATTTATTTGCATCGATCTGATAAAGGATTTCACCAGAGAAGCAACAACGTTAATGTTTTAAAATCTTTTTAACGCGTGAAAACCGTAAAGTTCTTAGATTTTGTTACTCTTATACATATATATCATCAACTTGGAACTGCTTGACATCATTAAAGTAGGTGACATGATCATCGTGAAATCTTCTTACATGATCATTTATTCTATATAAAGCTCGTAGTTTCAGAGTTTATTACTATTATTCTATCATTCAGCCGAGGCCTAGTTAGTAAGACGCTAGTCTGTCGTTACAAACGGTGTGAATTTCGCGTCTTCTCCGATAAGGACGTTATACCGTAGGCCCATTCTCTCGGGCTCCTATTGGGATTTAAAAGAACCCACAATATTTGTCGAAGAAAAGTAGGGTTATCCCGGTGCTGTGGCCAGTCAACTACTAATTTGTGGCAACTGAGTGAATATAAATGTGAGCCGGACCCTCAATACTAAAGTCAACAAGGTACCGGATACCAGTCAACGGTCAACAGGTGAGCCCGACCCTCAATACTAAAGTCAACAAGGTACCGGATACCAGTCAACGGTCAACAGGTGCTGAAATGCCCCAGGCTGTTTTGGAGTACTTTTAAAGCTTTGTATTGGTATTCAATACAAGGTACCCTTTTTAAATGAAGATTAGTGGCTGGGACTAGCGGTTTAAAGTCACTGTCCAAGGGGGGCTTGGTGAAAGAAGGCCGTACAAGTGTTCAACCCTCGGAAAGGCCAGGGATCAAGCTTGGCAGTCACAGTTTTTACTGAGTGAAGGTCGCACACACTACCTAGCACTACCCAACATACCGGCTCTCTAATTCTTTCCAATTGCAAATTGTTATTAAATAAATCATGCTGCTTATTAATACCATTTCAAACAACTATCGACGAGTATAGACGTAGGTTGGCTTAAAACTTGATTTTTAAGTGAATTTCAAAGGGTTTCATGTGTCATCTATCAAACTCGCACATAAAACTGACGAACAAGTCTGATAGTCAACGAACGAAAATCAAATACCAGTAGGTCTTTTATCAGCAGCCGCTGACCATGTAGTGCAGTATGCTATAGACCTTGGCCAAGTTCCTCGAAACCCCGATTAACTTAATCCTGGATTAAGCCAAAATCCAAACAGTTATTTCTTCACAAGCAATGTTTTTTATTCTTACAGAATACTGATCAGATTTACTAAAAAAACAAACAGGTCAATCCAAAAATTTCAGCCCAAAGCAAGCTCCGGAAGGTAGGGAACAGAAACATGGATTAAAAAACTAACCCAGGGTTAGCACTAATCCGGTTTTGAGGAACTGGGTCCTTATTAACAAATGGCGTCGTTTTTTATTTTCTTTTATCTCCATTCAAAATAGCCCTATCAGCTTCATTCTTGAATTAAACCTTCAAATGAATACGTTATTCCAAACGAGAATAGTAGGGCTAATCTGAGTGAAGACAAAAGAATAACAAAATAGCCGCGATCTGTATTTAAGCTTTCCTGTCTTTGGCAAAATTTCTATTTTTAGGCAGCCACAAAGGTTATGCCAGTATAGAGCTTGATAAGAACTGCCAAGGAATTGTTGGTACAGACAAAGAGGGGCCATTTTTGAATGATGTGCGAAAAGGAATCGCCACTCATCTGAACGTGGAAGAATCTGTTGTCACAAACATGGACGCTTTTTGTGGGAGTATCATCGTCAATTTCACAATTGTGCTTAGCAACAGCACCGCCCTTAATTCAACTTTGGAAGAACTGGGGCGACTGACAACATCCGGGAGCCTCAACATTCAACTGACAGATGGAAGTACTGTAAAGGTAATATTCTCATACATAGTTTCCGTCCGGTTTCTGTGTAGTGGAATTTTTTAATTTGTTAGTATAGGTAATCGAATGGTGACGAGTAAAATTAAGGATTTAAAATTTCAAAAACCGAAATTAAAAAACACAAGTGATATTAATCCTAAATTTTACGAGGAATCGGGCGATTACTTGTTTATGACATCGATGGCAAAATTCGTCATTCTCCGCTTTACCCATGAGGCTCATTTATCCCTGCTGCAGATGTGAAAAAAATATTTGTAACCTCTGAAAACATTTGGAAACTTCGGAATAGGTTTGAAATTGTGTCCAAGGCATTTATACTTCTTAAAAAAAACTTTGAAAATCTTCAGACATATTCGGAAACGTTCGGAAGCCTTTTTAGAATTTTCGGAAAATCTTCGGAAATTTTCGGAAGTATACCAGCGACCAATCAGTGCTAAGTAATTTTGCCCTGAATTAAGAAAAAAATGCCACTGCTGTTATCCAATCAGCTCGAAGTAATTTTGCCCTCTATGTTATAAATGAAGTTAAGTAATGATAATGATTATCGATTTAAGTGATACAGTAAAAATCTGTATGTAAGAACCTATGGATTTAAGAACCGGCTGGCAGAAATTTTTCCATTTTAATACCCAAAATACAAGAACCTGTTTTGCCAAGCAAATTTACACAGGCTTTTATATATGGGTTTGCGTTACCTTTTTTATGTAGACTTCAAAAACCCTATTACCCCCAAGTCACTAACAGGTATAGGTAACATAAAATGTAATTACAAAACAAATAGAAACATCCTCTCTACAAAGGGACAATCTCATATACTGTATCTTAAACTAAAAAGAATGTGTATCTTTATCTTGGTCCTTCCACGAGAGGGATTAAAATTCACCACATAGTATAATGCCTTGCATTTTCAATACAAAATATGAAAAGTGTTCTTTACTTTTTATGGTAACCAAAATCCATTTCTCTTCCATAGATAATTAAGAACCTACTCAGCCTAAACTGCTAAAAACTATACCTCAAAATATGAGAAACTGTTTTGACAAACCTTGAAAAAAGTAGCGAAAACAATGAAATGTTGATTGCAAAGTTGGAATCGTTACAACTATTATCAGATGTGACAACGTTATTCACATTTTTAGAAGGGCATATTAAGAGCGTTCATGCTTAAGATTAGAATAAAGATGCAGCACACAAATAGCCTTAAGATAACATAAGCAATTAGACGGAAATTGGAAGGAGTGTGTGTCGTGATGCCACAAAAATAAACATGTTTTGGAGTAGTAATTAGAGAGCCAAACATCTAAAGTGAGTAAATGTATGTTCTTCTGCTGGGACATAATATTAAAAACAGAAACAATTTTTTAACACTAGTCTTATCAAAGCTTTCGACACCCATCCAGATGCATTTATAATTAGTGTCCAGCTTCCTTAAGTACAAGATAACACGGCTCCGTGGACTGGAGCCAACTGGTAGCCAGAGTCTATGTTCATTTTGGCCTACGCGGGAAGATTTATTCTTCGTGTTTTCCAGTGGTTCCCATGGTCGGTTGTTTCAACGTTTAGCCAATCAATATAGTGCAGTGCGTGGTCAGAGATCTGTCAATGCGACGGGTTTCTTGTGATCTTAAACTCTTGTACTGAGTCTCTGGCGAGTTTCTAACATGTCCTGGATCACATTCTTTACAATGAATTCTGTAAATTGCACTATTATACATAAGGCCATTCAAAAAAGTATCCCGGCGTTTATCATCAATTCAGTGAGGGAGGGCGCTGTTTTTAGGTTTAACACTTTTTGGGTCGATTTGGGAGAAAATCTACACCGTATTCGTACAAGTACTACACTAAATCTTGATATGGTCCATATTACAATTACTCTGTTAGTATATTTTTTACTTGTAATCTTGGAAAAAATGCCGCCAACCGAATGGCTTGTCACTCTATCTATTGTTTCGCAAGAGATAAGAAATTTCTCGATTTTTTCGTAATACTTTCTTTTATTTACAAAATAAAAAAGTCAATGCGTTGGCAAAAATCAGAGCGCGCTCTTATGACAATTAACAGTTATTTACCGAAGTGGAGGTGAATAATTGTTTTATTATATACCACACAAGTTGAATAAACAATGAACAAAAAAATACTTTAATTTTGGCAATGCACCAGCAAAAACACAAGTATTCGGGCTATTTTACAAAAATATTTACGTGCGCCGTCGCGCTATCGAGTAGAAGTCACATGACAATTATAAGTCAGGCATGGTTGATTTACTTACCCTTAAAACTGAGAAACCGAATTTTGTTGCCAATTTTGTGTTTTTGGGGACACTTTCATCATTTATTGAGGTTATTTCCCCTTCGGTAGCCGAAGCAAAACGGGAAGCCATTTTGTTTCCGTCTCTTTCGCTGCTTCGAGGTAAATAGCACTGGATATTTTACCTCCGAGCAATCTGAGTTAACCAATCAAAACGCGCGAAAATGGATGTTCACTTGTGTGGTAAATACTAAACCAGGATATTTTCTAAGTGGCCTAAGATGGTTTGCACGATTTTCCTTTGTTGACGCAGGCCATCAAAACGCAAACTGGACTAAGCCTCGCTTCCATGACCGTCTTCCTGGCTCCTGGGAGACCAACCTCTAAACCAACCAGACTGTTCCAGCCTTTAAACATGGATTTGAAGCCGATGATTATGGCTGTTGCGGTTTGTTTAGCAGTCGTGGTAGCATGTATATGTTGGTCGTGCTGTCTTCATAGCTGGTATCTTTATAAGAAAAAGTTCACGAAGATCAACAGTGATCCAGTGGACAAAATTGAGAAGATGAGAAAAGAACAAGAAAAGGCCGATAAACTCCGTTTAGCCCAAGATGACATAGCTCTGCTAGGTAGGAATTCCTAACGACATGCAATGAATATTGCCGTAACTTTTAAGATTAACTATAGTTTAATGAATTTTCGTTGCTAACCCAGTACCTTTTAGTTTAATGTAGCGGCTGGCTGTAATAGGGTTGAAAACATGTTCCCACTTTTGTTAACCAAGAAGAAAAAAACACCAGATAAATAGGCATGGTGGGTAATCATCACATTTCTTTAGCAACAGAACCTGACGGGGTTTTTTTTATCAAAACCTAAATGTAACTGTTCGCTGGTTTTCTTTTTTCCGCTAGATTAAGTTTTTTTCTTAGCAAGCGAACAAGCAAATAATCATCGAGCTTACACACAATTATTTTACATTTTTAGTTAATCTAAAAATATAAAAGCTTACACACAGTTATTTTATATTTTAGCGCAAAATTCGACGAATTCTGCCAAAGAAGACAAGAAGACGTTTGATATGACACATACTAAACAGCCGAAGGTCGATGAAAAACAGCTTACAAAATACGAGTGCTTTCAAACTTCCTACCTTCCCGGCATGTTGGAGCGGCCTAAAGGCCTCAATGAAGGTGAACAAGAACCGAAACTTATTTGCGATGAGTCGGACTCGGACGAAGAAATTGGAAATGAAAATCTGGCGTATTTACCGGAAGCTCCCAAGTACGATATGATTACGGAAGATAAAAAATACGAGGAAATCGTTGATGTAATTAACCATTCAACAGATCCAAAACCGCGACCATTAAGTGTTTTACCACCACCAGAATATGTAGCCGATTTCTGGTTGATTCCATCCTCGACAGCCAGAGAGTCCGCACCACCTACCCCTGGAAGATTTCCACCACTTCCTTCCCCTGGGAGAGACTCGCTAATGACCCCAACCGTAGATAATTCGTTCGTTCCAGAAGTAGAAATTCCAGCTGAATCACCCCTTACTCAAACTAAAATATCACGCCCAGTTACACCAGCTGATCTGTATCGTTCGCGCCAATCATCACCATCACACCCTAAAACACCAACTGATCCACGCCCTCCTACTTCCACTGTAAGGTCACGCCCAGTAACAGCAGCTGAGCCACGCCCTCCAACATCGAGTGGAAGATCACGCCCAGTAACAGCAGCTGAGCAACGCCCTCCTACCTCAAATGAAAGATCGCGCCAAGCAACGCCAGCTGATCCACGCCCTCCTACTTCCTCTGAAAGATCACGCCCAGCAACTCCAGCTGATCCGCGCCCTCCTACATCGTCTGGAGGATCACGCCCAGTGTCAGCAGCTGAGCCACGCCCTCCTACATCGACTGAAAGATCACGCCCAGTAACACCAGCTGATCCACCGCCTCCTACATTGAGTGAACGATCACGTCCATTATTAGCAGCTGAGCCACGCCCTCCTACATCGACTGAAAGATCGCGCCCAGCAACACCAGCTGAGCCGCGCCCTCCTACATCGACTGAAAGATCAGGCCCAGTAATGCCAGCTGATCCACGCCCTCCTACATCGACTGAAAGATCACGCCCAGTGTCAGCAGCTGAGCCTCGCCCTCCTACATCGACTGGAGGATCACGCCCAGTAACGCCAGCTGAGCCACGCCTTCCTACGTCGACTGGAAGATCACGCCCAGTAACGCCAGCTAACCCACGCCCTCCAACATCAAATGATAGACCACGCTCAGGAACATCAGCTCAACCATTCTCCTACCTCTACTAACAGTTCGCACTCAGCAACATCAGATAAACCACTTCCTATTTATTCCACTGATAAATCGGCTTAACCATTCCCTTACCTCGACTAACAGATCATACTCAGCCGCGCTAGCTGAGCCTACCCTGACAGATAATTCCAGGATACACCAACTGAGCTACATCCTCCTAATTCTAATTGGTGATCGCATCTGTTGAGCCACACCCTCTTATTTTTGTTGATAAATCACGAACAGGAAAACCAATTGACCCTGTTTTCCTATACTCACACTCATCCAAGGCCTTCTACTGCGCGTCCAAATACATCCACTGGACCGTTGCAATCCGTTGCTGTTTCACAGGTGTGCTCTGAGACATAATGCAAGATCACTTAAAGCTTAAGAAGAAGAATCACTTCTTGCAATTTTTGTGATCTCCTTCGATGTAAATCTTCTAAAAGTAGCCATTTGTTGTCTCTCATGCAATTTGCTAGAACGGTAACACACTAAAATAAAATAACTGCATGTAACTTTTAACACCCTTTTTCTACTAACACATTTCTTGCCAATGGGTGAATATTTTAGCATAACAACCTACTAATATACCATCTTCACCTTTTTCAACATAACGTATACTTATAAGTGACTGATTATCACATCGAATGCTTTGCTATTACTTATACTAATAAGTGACGAGATTATGTTCTTAATCATTATCTAGAATCCTTATCTCATTGTTATTAACTAGTTTATTAATCAAATCGTTATTAAGTTATCATGCTAATAGAAAGAGGATGAACATTAGTGTGTCAGAAAGTCATTGAATTAGTATGCTAAAGTAGTCAAATTATTAGAATATGACATTTTTTCTTTCTTTTAACGTAATAACAAGTGAATCATTACTAAACTAGTTCATTAACATACTAGAACCATCAGTCTTTTTCTGCTAACATACTAACGACCAATTACAATACACTAGCGTATAAGTCTACCATTAAACCATTAATACCTTCACCCTTATTGACTAACATGCAAACTTACTAATGAGTGAGTACATGAGCATACTAGTTCAATCACGCTTTTTCTACTAACATGAAAAATGATTAGCTTAGTAAATAACATACTCATTCAAATTCTGTTAATTCACTTTCTACTTGCACTAAAAAGCTTGCGAGTGAAAATGTGGGAATGAGGAGGGTTTGAGAAGCCTTTTTCAAAGATCATGTACGTTCTAACGAGTAAATTTGCACAGGGCGATGCAAGCAATACAAATACAACAACAACTCCAATAGCAATGTGACGTATAAAACCGTATTCTGATGATATTTCCATTATTTTCAAATCTGCAACCAATTAAGTTAAAAAGGACATCTTTAAGACAATTACTACTATATTTTTGATACAAATGGAATAACTCTTGACAAATGAGTTGTTTGAAACAAGTTTACCATTTAGTTATCCGCCATCTTGAATCCGCCATCTTAGATTCAACATCTTGGATTCGCCATCTTGAATTCATCATCTTTGATTTCATCAAAATGAAGACGGTTCATAAAACAAACAAACAATGAAACTTTTTGTCTAAAAAACGTTTCATTATGTTAAAATGCCTTACAACTGCAATATCCTAACAAGCTAAAGATTTATAGCAAAACAATCATTTGTTACAACCTTAGAATGGCTGGTCTGAATAACGCACAAACATGTAATAGCTTTATCACGCTAATTTGAATAAATTTATTGAATTCCTTATCGTCATAGTAACATACTAACACACTGACAAGCGATTGTATTAGCACATAAATACTAAAATCCTGACATCTTAAAGTTTTTGCGTTAGCATACTAAGATACTACAAGGAAACACAAACCCACCCTTTTTCTCCTTTTGTTAACATTTGTAAACATTCTAAAATACTGACAAGTTGGTTCATTAGCATATAAGTCACTAACACTCTAACATCTTTTTTACCGTAGTACGTAGTACGCCGTACTAACATACTAAAAAGTAAATATGTTACCGTACTAGCTTCTTAACAATAGACAATCTTTATCTTCTTATCATATAATCATCTCTTAAGATGAAATTGCCATAGATGGTTATTGTATTTGCATAATGCGTCCCCCCCATCAATTTCACTTTTTTTAGATTAACATGCGATTAAGTGAAAACGTTCGCATACTTTTTTACTTCTTCATCCTCTTACTTTTAACATAAACAAACATAGCATACTAATTCGTTTACATTGCAACATTTTTACCACTCTACACGAGTTAACATAACAACATACTAATTTACCAACATTGCGACATCTTTACCACTCTACCCTTAACAAACTAACATACTAACGAGTTATAACATTAACATACTAATTAATTTACACTGTGACTCTACCCTTAACATACTAACAAGTTAACTAATTAATATACTAATTTAATAGCATTGCGATATCTTTACAACTCTACCCTTACCAGATTTACATACTAACGAGTTATAATATTAGCATACTAATTCATTTCTACTGTGACTCTACCCTTAACATAATAACGAGTTAACATATTAACATACTAATTTAATAGCATTGCGATATCTTTACAACTCTACCCTTAACATATTTACATACTAACGAGTTATAATATTAGCATACTAATTCATTTACACTGTGACTCTTCCCTTAACATACTAACATACTAACGAGTTAACATAAAAATACTAATTCACTTACATTGTGACATCTTTCCACTCTCACTAACGAGTTACTGTTCTAACATACTATAATAATTATATTGCGATCGCTTTACTTTTCTACCCTTAACAAACTAACGAGTTATTGCATTAACATACTAATTAATGTAACATTTTTCCACTCTACCCTTAACACACTAACGAGTTACTATTCTAACATACTAATTCACATTGCAACATCTTTAGCACTCTACATTAATTAAGAAGCAGGCGTAGCTCAGTTGGTTAATGCGCGGCCTTCGGAGCTAGAGGTCCCCAGTTCGATCCCCTATGACTGCACGTCTGTTTCGACTTTCTTCTGATCAGTGTAGCTGTAGCTTTAAATACCCGTAAAACGGAGCACTGAC
>JAOBRD021143854.1:0-10876 GCA_027575215.2 Hydrozoanthus sils | reverse complement strand
AAACAGCTTTCACATGTGCAGATCTGCTCGGCAGTCATTCGAGTGAAACGTGTTAAATTGATGCTTCGAGACAAACAAATTGTTTTTTTCTTAGCTTCGAAATTTTTATACCATATTTCATAGCTGCCTTTGTTTTGTCTTGAGCTGTTTTGTCAATTAGAAGCTTCAAGTCGTCTGCAGAAAGGACTGAAAATCCAGAAGTGCACATGTAATCGCCATGTTGGATTTCACCGACGCTGTCTATTGCCTGATAGATAGCGAGTAGGGAACCAAACAGATTGCAGTATTCGTGATAGATAGTGACTAGATTTATGCTAAATATATATATATATATATAGCTCGCACAGTAGTACAGGAATGGGTTTGTCCCTTTCAACAACGTTTTATTTGTTTCCGAGCCAAAGCGTTTCGGTTACTCCTTCGTCAGAGCTCGTATGATTTATGCTCGATTAGGGGCCCCATATTTATAGTTTACGGAGATAAATTGTTCATTAAGTTGTAATGTTATACTTAAATAGGAAATTGACTCTCATTTGTGACGTAGTGCAATAGGAGTGTGGCCTTTGCCAAGTTTGAAGGTTTAAAGTTATATGTAAATGTATAATTTTAAACCAAAATGAAACAACAATCGGGAATTCCATTCATTACCAAACTTTAGATTCGGATCCCAGCAGCTCTTATGCCAACACTATTTCAAAATGGAGTTCCGAGTGGTTAGCTACCGGTCAGATTAATTCAGATATCGCGGATTGGGTGGTTAACTCTAAGGCCAAACCGGGTAAAGCCTTTGCTATGGTTAAAACCCATGAGAAAGGGAATAGGTAGGTCTAATAACTACATCGTGTAAAGGAACGGCAATTGAAAATTTATCGGATTTTACAGAATTTTATCTTAAACCTTTGGCTCAACAGCTCCCTTCATTCATTAAAGATACAACTGATTTTCTAAGCAAAATTCGGAAACTCAGTGAAAAAGGGCCCTTTCCTCGAGGCACGATTCTTGTTTTGTGGGATGTAATTTTAATGTTTCCCAACATAGATTACGATCTGGGAATTTCAGCAGTAACCAAAGCATTGAATTCACGGTCTCATCAATATTCCATCTACTCAATGCATTGTGGAAGCCATGAAAATTTGTTTGCAGTAAACAACTCTCCGTTTGAAAATACCAACTATTTACAGATTCATGGGACTGCAATGGGACCAAAAAACGCATGTCAGAGTTATGTGGATCTAGCAATGGGTGAGATCGATCAAAGAGTGAAATCGAATTCAGAAATTAAACCTAATTTGTGGTTGCGCTTTAGAGATGACATTTTTGATCTTTGGACATTAGGTTTTGACAAACTTCTCGAGTTTACGGAATTTGTTACTCTATTCATCCAACTATCAAGTTTACACTCGTATATTCAGAGACTTCGCTTAATGTACTAGACTTCATTTTAAATCTAGGTGATGGTTGCTTTATGCCAATAAACACCTAAAAACACTTGAGAATACAATTAATACTGAACTCATAAAGTTATGTGATTGGCTAACAGTAAATAAATTAACTCTACATATAAAAAAAAATCAAATTTTGTTCTGTTTCGGACTTGCCAGAAAAGCACTACCACTCCCGTCAACATTAGATTATTCGACAATGATACAGGTTAGTATGTAGATCCTGACAGTAAAGAATGTTAGGTATCTGGGTGTAGTGATCGACAGCCATCTATCCTGGAGAAATCAAATTGATTATATAAGTACAAAATTCAGTAAGACAGTTGGACTAATTGCTAAACTAAGACTATCAGTTCCACAACATACACTAATAACTTTATATTGGTCACTTATACATCCATACCTAAACTATGGTATAGTGCCACTCCTCTTTTTATAAAAACCAACATTCCCCCATTAAACATTATGTATTGCAACTCTGTTGGTAACCTCGTATATAATGTTGTAAATGATAACCGCCCTAGAAATACTATTCTTATCAATTAAAGACATTCATTTCCTATGAAACCCGCTCTGCTGCTGACGGTAAGCTGAACACTAGACCATCAAAACTGAAAACACAACTCAATTCTTTCTCTAGATCTGGCACTAGACTTTGGAACTCTTTACCCAAATCAGTTAAGGACAGCCCAGAATTTTCATTCAAAAAAAAGATACGAAATACTCTTTTCTGTATGCTCCAACATGAAGAGAGCTGTCTTGAATTCGAAAAAGTTATACAGGTCTTTGTAAAATATTGCTTTTCATGCTGAATTTTGATTTGATTAGGTCCAAAAACTGAATCTAATTATCCCTTCCTGTAACTCAAAATAAATGAATTGGAAATTCCATTTGCAGTTTGTTTTATTGACTTACCTGTAATATTATTTTGCTCATAATTAAATAAAAAAGACTTGTACATATAAATATTTAATATAACTACCTTGGAATTATGTTAGAATAAACAACTTGTACTTAGTAATTAGAAGTTTGCAAGCTATATCTGTAATCCAGTGACCTGCCTCCGAATAATTTTAACTAGTTGCAGGTCACTGGAACTCTTGAAATTGTATATACCATTGATAATAATAATTGAATTGATTGATTGATTGAAACTTCATATATCGAGTGTATCTCTTTACAGTCAGAAGAAGTCTATGATCCAAAGCTACCCTAACACCAATACTCTAACCCAACTCTATTACGCGCTCATTCAACCTTTTTTAATTTACAGAATACTGTCATATCAGAAAAATTTCTCAACCTTTGCAAGTCCCTTGTTTAAATCTCTCGATACCATTGGGATAAAAGACTCCATGTAGCATTATTAATGTCTAAGCCTTATAATCAACTGCTTCCTCAGTTCTTTCGTTACCCCAACTTGTAAGATACATAATTATAACACAAGTTATACACTGATCTCTGCGTGGAAAGAAATAAATTGATTAAAAAAAACCAAGATCTTATATATGATATGAGCTCGGTATACTATAACTATATAAGTGTTGAAATTTAAAAATTAAAATGCTTAAAAAATGTTTAAAAAAAAGAAAAACAATTAATGACCAAACCTTTTTGATAAAATATCATCGTCAGGGTGTTGACGACATTTTGAATCGAAAACGTTTTAAACTTTTAAACTTTTAACAATATTCTTTTCCGGGCAATGATTTTAAAGGCTTCTCTTCACAGTTATCGAAAACCAATTGTTCTGCCGGGAAACAAACAGCTGGCTTGTCAATGCTAAAAGTATTGTTATTGTACCGTCCGGCACTCTTTGGAAAGATTCTTAATTAAGTTCACTTGTAAACTTGAAAAGAATGGCTGTTTGCCCTCGGAAAGACTTGACTATGGGAAGATCGCACAAGAGGTTAACAACAGCTATACATTCTCAACTAACACATTTCACACGCCCGCACATATCTGAACCATGCTACCGTATAGGATCGAATAGTTAAGATTTTCCAAAGTGTATTAAGCTCTTTTCTCCCTCAAAACTATTTCTCACAACTATTTTCCTAAAGGTAGCTTTTACTTCTTGATTATGTCTTAGCGTTCTCACGTAAGAATCATATTCGACAAATTTTTCCTATGAGACATCATATAAAACAAAAATAAAAAATGACTAAAACGATTTTATTGTAAGGAGGCAAATGTATCGTTAGAATAACGGTCAAATTGATTCTTCCCTCTACACACTAAATGTAAATAAACGAGATGAGATATAATAAGTCAGTTCCGACATACATATACTAATTAACACTGTTTTACAAACAAACAAAACTCATATAATAGAAAAACTGGGAAACCAATCATTCTGTGAAGTGCTAGTCTTTTTTTAACCAGCAACCCAAGAGAACGAGTTTTCTGGTCTATTTACAGCATCATTACTCAGTCGTCAACAATAAGTGCCTTTAAACTGACTTATTTCAATAGACTGATTTGTTTGTTTCCGTTCTTTCCGTTACAACTTGTACAACATTTCCTCGTTTTTTTACGTAATACTATCTACCTAGTGAATGAATTTATCTGGAATCGGTCATATGGTCAGTTAAAAGGGAATTGTCGACACACTCAGGGTGAGCTCTTAACAAGACAAAAACACACATGTTCAATAACTGAAACTTAACTTAATTTGTTACTAAAAAATCCTTTTCACAAAATTTTTTGATATGTCATTTATTTTCAAAACGCAGTTTTTCTGTAAAGAAACAAATATTTAGAGCTCTCAAGGAACACAGCAGCTGTATTAACAATAGCGGGGTTACCACGTGTCTAGCCGGTGAATACAATAGATTGTTTTCTCATTGGTTAGGAGTTGAGTATTGAGGTCATCCAGAGAAGAAAATAAATAGACTCACCATTCTTAATGCAAACATTGATCTAGCAAGTTCCTGCAGCTAAAGGAACTTAGTTTCATTGCAGCACCAATAAACTTAAGTAAGTAGCACTCCAGGATTCTTTTTCTTCTTTAAAAAGCGGATTGTTTGAGTTTTAGATATAGTATCTACAATGGAGCTATATGATCGCTTAGGCTAAGCTAGTAAAAGTTAATTTCTAAGGTTTCAATCCAACACTTTTATTCTTATTGTTATGAGTTGTAAGAATTTTTTTTTATGAATCAAAAAAACCAAACTTTGGTTTTATAAACAAATTTCGGGCTCCTTTTTAGATTTGCTATTCTTGTACTCTTTTTCCAGGAACATATCTGATCAGTTAACTTGGCAAATACGTAGTTGTTAATGAATGTGGTGAATTCTTAGTTCGTGCCTTACCAAACCACTTGAAAAGGGTAATACGGTTTGAAAGTGCATCTTAAAAGAACCATACTTCGTTTCATTAACTTATTGATATAAAGAAAAAGGCAAGTAGTCTGGTCTTAAATGACTCAAATGACTTCTAATTTTTTAGTTTTTCACGGTTTTTCGAAAAAGGAGTTCAAAAGAGAACATCTATAACGTTGTTTATGAAGATAACAAACATTCAACTGCCTGGGAGGCACCATTTTTCTATGACCAACTGAGGAGGTTAAATACGTTGTTAAAAGGTATTGACTGTAACTCCCTTGAGTGAAGGAAGTAAAGGAAAGGGTCAAATTTAAAGCCCGTATTTGTAATACTTGGTTAGCGGTTTATAACAGAAACTCCAACTAGGACTGAGGCTTTAGATATGTTACATGATAAGTATAGTCCCTTCTTAAATCTTGTCAACATATCAATATTCCTGCATGAAGAAAAATAAATCTTCTAAATGTAACTAGTTTTGTTTTTTGGAAAGCTAAAAGACAAAAGACTTTTAATAGTATCAATTTTGATAAACTGCTAATTTTTCCAAATTTCAATTTACAGAAATGCATTTTCTCGCAGAGCTCTTCCTCACTGCACAACTACTTTTTACTTTGGCAAACACGAATGCTGGCCATTTTGACGGAGTTGCGAAAGAGTTCGAGGCTGCCGACAATTCTTTAGAGAAAGATATGAAAATGCTTCGACAGTCCATGGTCACGATTGCTCGCCAAGTTATGATGCAACAGCTTTCAGCCGAGGAACGTATACGTTCCGACGGCGACTCTGGCGTGAAACAAGTCCGCCACATCTTTGATGGGACTAAGAATTACCACTCAGACTCTCACGCTAATCTCTATTCAATGTTGGCCATCCATGATCACTCAAACAACGTTCGCACGGTGGGAATGGGAGAGTTTGTTGGGGTCCTCAACGGAGTGGAGTTTCGTACAAGACACAATGATTACCGCCTGTACATGCCGCATAGAAAGAGTAAAGATTGGCACGCTGTTGAGTCTGTCCCATTTCCAGCTGTTCCACCTCAGGTCCTAGCAAAGCGCGACCCAAAAGAGCAAATTAAGGAAATGAGAGAGTGGTTTAAAGCTTGGAGAGACCAGGATTACTCCGTGCGCGATTATCGTAAGTACTTCAAACCGGTTGTCTCGTACCTTGAAGGTGCGTGGATAACTTCTAAAGGTGGGAAGATTGATGAGCCGTTTCAGAGTGATCGGCATTTTATCGATGCCAAGAACTGGATGGATCTGCAGCACAAAATTCGTTTCACCTCCTACACGGGCAAAAAAAATAGAAATGAAAATCTTGCTTTTTTACCAACAAAAATTTTGAACATCCTTAACGAGACAACACCCCAGTTCGCCCAGTGGAACTACCGAATTCTTTGTCACCCACTCAGTCGAGATTTACCACTTAATCGGTTTCGAGTGGTAGATGACTTCCAATCTCGAATGGCAACAAGAAGAAGCTACACACAGCATTCCACATCTCGCGCGGCACGGTTCCAACTCAACCCGTCTGATACGAATGATTGGAAAGATGCTATCAACCAAAAAAGATGGGGTCTACTGGACTCAATTATGAGCGAGGTACCTGGAAAAGAGAACTACCAAGGAAAATTGACTGACAATGAAATGGAAAGCACAGCCCAAAGCCTTGATCCTTCCAAGCCAGGAAGTTTAAACGCCGCATACTATCACCGTAAGTTCAAAGTGGCGCTGAGAGGAGCAATGGGACATCAGACGCGAAACCGGGGATTTTCAGATGAAAACTTGTTTATGGCTAAAACGAACAATCCGAATGTGGCTGCAATGTCCCTCGAAAGGTGTCAATGGGTAAAAGGAAACAAGGGCTGGCAAAAGATTTGTCATGTCGACACTGAGAGGTGGTCCTATGCGATTCCGTTGGAGATCATATGGCTCACTCCGCTAAACACATGGAACCCCTACCACATTGAGTACAAAGGAGACTTCAACACCCCGAAAGGAAAAACAGTTTGGGCTGGGGGACGATGGGGACACAAAACTCTGCCGGCAAAGGCATTCAATGGAGCAAATAGCAAAGTTTATTACCTCACACCAAATGAATTCTTCACCAATCGGGAGACAGGTAACGACCCAGCTGATACTTCCTACAAGTGGGGTGCCGGCATGTTGAATAGATATGGACGGCTGCATGTGGTACGACCTAGCGGAATAAGAGTTTTTTTCCCCTTCATTCCAGAGGTTGGAATCCTGCGCCAGCGATACCCTATTATGCCTGTCCATGGAGAAGGAAGTTCCGTGTGGAAGGAACTGGGAGCTCTCGAAGACCTTTTGATGCAGTCGGGCGAATACATGCCGATGTTTAGACAAGGCTTCACTGCTGCCAGAGTGATTGGATCTTCTTCTAATGCTGTTCAGTCAATCAAGTTGGAAATGGGGAAATCGAAGAGCGGCAATGGCTTCAAAGAGCACAAGCACGAGATTCTCTTGCCATCGGATGCAATCCTAACCGCTAAGAATGGCAAAGAAGTGAGTGTGTGGACCAGCTCAGCGATTGGTCACGGTCACTTCCTCAAACTACGCTTGATACGAGGAACGTGGAAAATAACCCATTGCGACGGAACGTACGTGCATTTCAACGCAGCAACTGCCTGCTCCGATTCCCATGAGAACAAGCTAACTAAAATTGCTTAGTTTGTATTCGAAAGAGAGAGAGCAAAAGTGTTGATAATGAAATTGTGCTACTTGTAAGGTAAAAATTAAGGGAACAAAGTTAGTTTTAGTACATTCAAGCAAGAAAAAAACTTGTTAACATATAACCATGTTACTGCAATACAAGATTCAATAAAATGAATGATGCTTTAAACAACGCTTAGCGGTTTTATTTTACCGTCGTTTTAATCTGTTTTCCAAATTTATGAATTTGATCGATACACTCAAAAACATTAATTCCAAATTTCTCATTTTTTCGAAGTTATGGTTGTGTGTTTAATCTTCTGTACTAGCTGTTTATCTTTTTAAAGTTTATTACGAATCTTTGTTATGTGAACGTAACAGTAATTTTGCCTTGAATAAAGAAAAGTTGTCCCCGCTGTTATCCAATCAGCTCGAAGTAATTTTGCCCTCTATGCTATAAGAAAACTAATATTCATGACAACTCAATTAATAATGAAAATGAAAGGACACACCGCTAGTTGTATCGCTAAAACCACGTTAAAACAAAATGTTCTAAAGGGTATAGTAACTAAAACAAGTCCTTAACCAGCTAAGATAAAAGATAAAAAGATGAAATTGATAAAAACTACTAATGAAAAAAATTAAAACTAATGTTAATATCAATTATAACATAGAGGGTAAAACTACTTTAAGCTGATTAGATAACAGCGGGGGCATTTTTTTCTTAATTCAGGGCAAAATTACTTAGCGCTGATTGGTCGCTGGTATACTTCCGAAAAATTCCGAAAATATTTATATGAAATTGCGTCGAAGTAGACCCGAGTGACCGACAAATAGAATTAGAGATACGTCTATCCCAGCCAGCGCTAAACACTATAGTTGACATTTGATGGACACATAAATAGTTTAGTTTTTATTGTATAGGCATTTTATCTCGATTGTACACCTTGGCAATTCAGTTTTCAGCTTCTGTTTTTTAATAAACGTCTATTCTATTCTATTCAATGATGGTATCGGCAATCCTAACGAAAAAAAATGATAGCATTTGGAAACAATTTAAGTTTTCCCCTTTTCTGTTACCAAATAAGTAGAAATCAGAGCTGCATAGCCTGACGCTCGTTTACTGGGCCCCAAATCAGGAAAAATGTTACAAACAAGTTTGGAGTAAAAATGGCTATGAACACAAGCCCATAGCCGCTTTAATTAACTGTTACGTTTGGTAATATAACAAAATTCTCAACAACTGAATTTCTCATGGCCCAGTAAAGGTGAGGGCCAAGGATTTACGCCAAAAGCATCGAAATTTGGCAGATGAAGATGCTCGCCCAACCCAAAGGAAATGCAGCAATGACTAGTGGAATAACTAATAGCTTAGCGATATCGCTATCCCCGATATGAAAACATGACTGACTCCAAAGATAAAAAAAAAAAAGGTCCGAAATGCATACACGTGTTTAATGCGACTTATTGAATAGAATGGCTGATCTTGTATATAATGAGTTACCTGTAGTCTTAAACTTTCGATAATTTAAATGAAAGGGAACTAGAAGGGAAAAAAGGAAACGATTCCGCTGGGTGTAATTTGTGATTTCTTATTTCCCCTGTTTTCAACACGCAAAATATAGCACAGACCCAACTCTTTCTTCTGAGATCATCGGGATATCAAAGAGGTTTGTTTGAGGCAACACTCACAAAATGCATGCAAGTAAAATTAGAAAGGCCAAGCTTAACTGTATAACTTGATTTTGCAAGTCAAGAAGGTGTAAACTTAAAAATTTGATTGAAAACAAATGCTTCATAATAGATGTTTAAACACGTACAATTGTAAAACTTGTAAACAGCTGCACTGATTTTCGAAGCAAATTCTGCTCGACTCATAAGTTATCCTATTCTTATTGTTTATCTAAAAGAGGCTCAAATAACGACAAATGATATATGTTTATGTTTGATATATGCAAATATATGTTTAAAAGAACGTGCTCTGAAACTTACAACTTTTTATAGGATTCCACTTGAGTAGCTGTGGACAAGACTCAGAGAGCATCGCAAGTCAAAAAGACGCAACTGATTTCACTGGCTTTACCAAATTTCTATTACTATAGCTCTTAGTTTCGAAATTTCATAACAATAAGCCGTTAAAACGCTTTGACTGATCAACAATTTTACGGGTTTGGTTGTTCGACGTCTCATTCGCCGTCACAGGGACGTGAACACTTTCTATTGTTATACTTTCTGGTTTTTACAGCATAGTGTTTATGCGCAAGCGCATTAAACACAATAAACTGCAGCCTTTGCATATCAGTCTTCTATCCCGAGTTTTAAACTTAACTAAAACTACTATAATAACAAGCTTAGGGGATAAATCATCCCGAACTAAAATCATAACTGACTCTAAGGATAAATGAACTGCAGCCCTTGCGTGTCAGTCTATACATCCCGAATTTTAAACTTAACCGAAACTACTATAATAAGAAGTTTAGGAGTATATTAAAATCATCTCGAGCTAAAAACATAACTAACTCCAAGGATAATAAACTTTAGCCCTTGCATGTCAGTCTATACATCCCAAGTTTTAAACTTAACTGAAACTACTATAATAACGAGTTCAGGGGATAAAATCATCCCGAACTAAAAGCATAACTGACTCCAAAGATAAATAAACTGCAGCCCTTGCGTGTCAGTCTATACATCCCGAATTTTAAACTTAACCGAAACTACCATAATAATATGCTTAGGAGACTATGAATTATAAAGCGAGAATTTAGATCGCCTAAGAGAGCATATTAATAGATATGGCAACATCACTCTGAACCTGCAAAAACTGCCGTCCTTGCAAGTCAGCCAACCAATCCAGAGCCATGCTAGAAGTTACTTCTCTTGCAAGAAACCGTGTGAAAATTCTTACTTACGAAACTAAGAGGATAAAGAAGGGATTCTAATATATTTTCGGAATGCGTTGGACTTCAATCGACCCAAAGCTCGTACCTGGTCATCAGACATTCCCGCATCCGCCGCATGAGAAGCAGCCCCTAAACGGAAACTATGCCCCTTGTAACGAGAAGGAGCAAGACCATAATACTTAATGGCCATGCAAAGTTTTTCTGTAAAAGCCACCCTAGGGATTGGTGAACCGTCAGCCAAGACAAAAAGAGGGACAGGCGTGTACCCCCTTTCTGTAAGATAATCTAGAATAACATGTACCGGGCAAAATTTGCTTTGACGATTGGTGACTAAATAAAAAGGGCATTGGTTATAATTATGTTTGAAGTCTAAAAAGGTGCAATTTAATGCCACAACCTTTTGGTTGTCATCCATCAATTGTGTGAGTTGGTTGAGCTGGAAAAGTGATCCTTTTCTGTTTGAAGTTGTCACGGTTATTTCACCAACCCTCATACAAGCAAAAAATGCAAGTGAGCACATGGCTCGAAATAAAACA
>JAOBRD021143745.1:0-10876 GCA_027575215.2 Hydrozoanthus sils | reverse complement strand
GGACTTTGTTGTTGTCGCGACACCTTTACACAATCTACCGCATCGTGAGCGACAGCTATTAATAAACAAAGAATACACATGACACCCACCATAATTTCTTTCAATTCTTCAGATATTATATTAAAAGACACGAAAGAACAATTCGAAATCAATGTATTAAATAAAAACTATTAAAATTTGTATTTTGCCTCACCTCTCTCACCTCACCTCTCTTCCCCCTTCTCCTGCTTACACTAACTGCTTGCTAACTCCCCCAAAAGGCCCAAAAACCATACCGACACACTTAACTTCCATTTTTGAATTTTATTTCAGTGTTTTCACCTGATATTTTATAGACTTTATTGTGCAGCCCAAGCGCTGTACATAAAAACGTGGCGTTCGGCCGAGGTCGCATCGTTCGGATGGTAGGCCTGTGCCTTCCTCGACGACCGTCAAGCTGCCACACGTTTGCGAGCTTACAAAGCTGTTTTGCGGTTAGTTAAAAATTAAACCAATCAAATACCAATCACAACAGGTTTTTATAAAAAACAGTTTATTTTGTCCAATAATAAGCATCAGTCTATTGAGGTAGTACAATTCGCGCCCGGCGAACGCGGGAAGATTCAAATTACGGCCGCCATGTTTGTTGGTCATGAATAAATTAACTAAAATCTTCCTTACGAAGGTCTCCTTTTATACCGAGCGCCCGCGTTTAAACAGTATCCACTTGCGAAACCACAATGTCAACAAACTGAAGTGTTTGTCAAAGTCGGATCGCATTCGAACCGATCATCGTCAAGATTTCTGGATCGAAATGAGCAGAGTGACTGTAAAAATATGTTGATGTTTGTCTTGACGTGACTTCTTCAAAATTACCGAGGTATTTTAGTCGAATTTTGCACGGCAGGTTATAATTTCTGGTGCTCCTTGATGTTCTTGCTGCAGTCAACAATCCGCATGCATTGTAAATTGGTCGTATTAAATCCCCAATACGCTAGCTAGCAACCATAATTTACACCCAAACATTCAGAGTATTTATGGACCAAAGCTAACTATCATTTGTTAAAAAATGTTGTAAATAGTTTATCGGATGAAGGTCAACGAATCAAAAAAAAATAAACCGAGTCGTCGTCTTCTTGATACTGTTTGTACGTCTTGTTTCGGAGTGAAACGCACACGGCGTAGACATCAAAAAGGCCGCCGTATCCGCCCAAAATGTCCACGTTTTCGAGAACCATTTTTTTGCTTGAACGTGTTTTCACTACAGAAGGTAAGCGTTTTCGAAAACTTTCTTTGTCCGTCCACACTAAGACGCTGTGCCTTCGTTTTCAAAAACCTTCACTGCTAGAAAGCGTTTTCAAAAACATCTGTTTAGACCACCTAAATAAAATACCCCGGCCGGTTTATCCTCAGCGAGTGCACTGATTTTTGCCAGCTTAATGACTTTTTTTATTTTTTAGATTAAAGAAATATATAACGAAAATTTCCCCTTTTGCGAAACAATAAATGGAGTGACAAGCAATTAGGTTGGCGGCATTTTGCGACAACTGAGTCCCTTTTATACACGCCAGTACATGTAAGAGTTAAAAGCCCAGTAAAAATATACACGAGTAATAGATTTTAATCTATTAAAAAAGTAATATGGAAAATATCAAAACTTAGTGTGGTAGTTAGTGGTTTAACTTTACTCGCAAACCGACAAAAAAGTATTAAACCAAAAGAAGCGTCTTCCCTCACTGAAGTTTTGAAAATTTTGATGATAAACTGGGATATCTTTTCAAGTGGCCTTATGATGACATCATTTACCTTTTTTATCATATTAGTGTGGACCGAAGGTAAAAACGGATAGAAAAGTATGCGTTTTCAAACGACATCGTATTAGTGTGGGCAGGCCTAAGGGGATCATTCACATTTCTTCGGAAAAAATTTGAACCCAAAAGGGGATTTTTCGTTTCTGTGGCGAAACCCAAGAGCTGCTTTCAACGATGATTCGTAGGTGTTTTTTTATTCAGATTAAAATCTGAATCAGGATTTTTATTATTAGCAGAATTTGCATTTAGTTGGGAAAGGATTCGAAAAAAGTACACGTGGCAAGCAGTCCTGGCGCTAAAAGATTGTCTGCTGCCAGATGGGAGAAATCCCTTTTCGGACTTTTTGTTTTTCGCAGAAAAGAATCCGCGATCAATTCCTTTTTGGATTTCTTCTGCTAAGAAAAAAGCCATGCATGTTCCTAAAATAAGAGAACGTTTTTCCTTCTGTTTGTTTTCAAACAATTGTCAAAGTTAAAATCATAGAAACAGAAACTGTTTGCTGTAAGACGAAAACTCTCGAGAAGTACTAGGAGGAGCTGGGTCAAGCGGTTTCGTGTGCAAGAAAATGGCGAACTATAACAAGCGAGCAAAGAAAGGTTTCCATTTGATCAAAAACACCAAGTTGAATCTTTCAATCTTTTGAAGAAGTCAGGTCAAGAAAAGCCTCGACATGGTTTTACTGTCGCTATGGATTTTGATCCAGAAATCTTGACTTTGATCTGTTCGAGTGCAGTCCAACTTTGCCATACGTGACCAGATTTGTTGACATTGGGGTTTAGAAATGGAAATTCTTCAAGTTTGGTACGTGTAGTTAAATGTTCCAGTATTTGTATTTGTTCGATGTAAATAATGATCTTATTGTTTTTGCGTGTTTGTATTCATTTCAAGCCGAGAAGGCAAGAGCAGGCGGTGAAATAAGTTGAAAATTAAACATCGTTGGCGTTGCTTACTCATGTCGGCGCTGGAAATTATATCTGCAATGGTACAACTTTCGGCTGTTCGCAGCGCTCGCTGATTGAATTGTCCCAAAATGTTATTCCACAGATTTAAAGAAGAAATATATGTCTTTTTAGAAATAATGTCAATTTTAGATAGAATCGTGTACCAATTGGGAATTCGAACCACTGAAACTTTGCTAAATTCGGTAACCCCGATTTGCTGCTCCAAGTGATAGTTTTCAAAAAAATTGTCAAAAAATCCAGTGTTCCAAAGTTTGATTTCTAAATGCTTCAAAATACACTAGAAAGACTAGAAAACATCGGTAAAGCTAAAATTTTGATATGAGCTAATTGATTGGGTTCGAAATAGGGCCCAATCGGCCGGTACGAGGTTTGTTTTTGCAATTCTTTTGACAATTACATCTTAATGGCAGTATCTAATCCCTGTAACATGTATTTTGATTATTTGCTTAGTGTCTGTTATACGAAGCTTAGACGTACTGTTTGTGTTGCTTTTGCGTAATATGTAGCTATACATGGGTTTTTTTTCTGTTGTTTGGAAAAGTTTTCGGTCCATTTTAACGATGACAAAGAGGGTCAGTCTAACCAGTGGGAAAAAGCAAGTCACAAATTTAGAAAGAAAGCAATCAACCAATATGAATTCTGACTGAATATGAATGTTGACAGGCTCTGAAAGCAATGGAGATCAGAAAATCGCCAGGAAAAGACGGGTTTCCAGTAGAATTTTAGAAAATATTTTGGCAGGACATTGCAAAGCTTTATTTGAACGCTTTAAACACAGCCTATAAGTCCGGAAAACTGTCGATTACACAAAAAAGGGGAATAATTAAGTTAATTCCAAAAAATAGGCACTGTCTCTCACTACTTGAAAAATTGGCGTCCAATTTCACTTCTTTATGTGGATTACAAAATCGAAACGAAAGTAATTGCTAATCGCCTTAGAAACGTGTTACCAAGTATAGTTGATCATGATCAAACAGGTTTTCTAGAAGGACGTTCAATTAGAGAGAACATCAGGTTGATAGAAGGGATGCTCAGATACACTGAGACTGAAAATATACCGGGACTTCTTTTGTTCGTTGATTTCGAAAAAGCTTTTGAAACACTTGAATGGTCTTTTATTGAAAAGGCTCTTAAATACTTCCATTTTATTCCTTCGCTAATAGGCTGGATAAAATTGTTCTATAATGACCTACAAAGCTGTGTTTATAGCAACGGTTGGTCCTCGGGGTACTTCAGTTTAAAGCATGAAGTGCGACAAGGATGCCCTCGCTCTCCGTATATCTTTATACTATGTTCTGAAATATTGGCAATTTCAATCAGAAAAGATAACATGATTAAAGGAATTAAGGTAAAAGACACAGAATGCAAAATAAGCCAATTGCAGACGACACAACGCTCTTCCTCGATGGGTCCAAGCGTTCGCTTGAAGCAAGTTTAAATACGCTAGACCGTTTTGGAAAAATATCAGGATTAAGAGTTAATAACACTAAAACTGATATGCTATCATAGGCGCTCTCAAGAACAAAACGGACGTTTAAATTTCGAGAACGAAAATTAAAATGGTCGAGAGATTCTGTCAAAGCCCTAGGAATTAATTTCTCAACAAACGAAAAAGAGTCATTACAGAAAAACATGGAAGAAAAACTGATTGACAAAATTAAAAAGCTCAGTAGTTATGTAGGTCAGTCTGGCTCGGATTGCCTCGCTTTGATGCAAGCGTTCTGATTGGTCGAGCGGGTTTTGGTTGGAAACTGAGGAACCAATGAGAGAGGAGGAGAAGGGATCACGTGATGGCTTGGGATTGAAAAAGGGGATCACGTGACTGGCGTGGTTAGCCAATGAGAGAGGTCATGTGACATTTATGCAAATGAAGGGAATATAAAAAGGTGAAAAACGGGAAGAGGAGGTTAGTTGGAGAGGAAACGCACTAGGAGTAAGAAGAAAGAAAATGAGTTCAGAAGAGAATGTGGTGTTTCCGGTGTTATGAGAGTGCGAATTAGAAAGACAGCGTGTGATCAATAGAGGGAGATGCATGGAAGAAGTGACGGAAGAAGTGGATCATGATTGTTGCTTACGGGCCATGGTATTAGTATATTGCAAGCATGTGATGGAGCGTGTCCAAGAAAAGGAAGAAAAGAAATTGAGGGCCTGTTTCCGTCGGGTGTTTCCCGAGGTGGAGGAGGAGAGTAAGTGGCTGCTTGTGAACAAGTGTTAGATTTTATTGCCAAGAAGAACAATTCTCCGGAAGAAAGACTGGAAGAGTATCGGGTGATCGTTCGGTGTTTGAACGAAATTGGGTACCCTGTAAAGAAAGTGGTCCCGGTTCCCAACAAGGAAGGACGCGTGTTGGTGTAAAAAATTCAACGTTGTTTTTTAATATTTTGTAAAATGTAAATATCAATAAAAAAAATTGGGAAGTTTTACCAAAGGTGTAAACTAAATATCTATCTATTTATAAAAAGTAGGGCTAATAAAGTAGATGATGAGAACCAAGTGTTATGAGGTCCCTTATCGTCCGAATGATTTTTTTTGTTCTCCCCAACGCCGCAAAAGGGGTAGATTTTTTAAATATTTATATATAAGTGTAGTGAGGTCCCTTATCCTCCGATTGTTCTTTCTGCTCTCCCCACCGCCGCAATTTTAGGCATTACGCCAAATCGGCGAGCATGTGAGCCAGTTCCAATTAATGTTCTGTGAGAGGGTCCTCCTCGGAACAGCCGTAGGGGTAACTTTGGTAGGTCTCGGGGTCCAGTACGCGTTTGGAGAAGACCAACTTGTACTGTTTGGTCGAGGGCTCTGTCTCGATCGTGTAGGTCTTAGTCCTCCGGACGATCTTGTGTTGTTGACGGATCGGCATGGTACGGGGAAGTTCTTGGGGAGTGCGGACCTCGTCCCAGATATTCTGACGAAGGACCTCGTAATTGAGCTGTTGGTGTCCTTCGTAACTGAGGGAGAAGCCGCGGACCTTGCACTCGATTTGCCCTTGGGCGGTGACGTACCCGTAGTTCTTCGGACCAGCCAAACAGAACTCGGTGATGGTATCACCCCCACGCAATCCGTCCTTGAAATCCTCCAAGTATTCCCCCGTCGGCGGCTTGGCTTGACCGGCTCGGGTGGTGAAAAGGACCGAGTCTGTGTCGAAGTAGAGGACTCGGTCATGCAGGAAGTCCAGGCTCTCGTACAGCATGAGGCGGGCCCAACAGGTCGTGAACGCAGCCACAAAGATGTTGAAGTTGGGGACCACCGGCTCCTCTTGTTCCTTCATCCTGTACTGGATCTCGTGACACTCGCCCCCGACGTGATAAGCGTCTCGAAGATCGTAACAGTCTTTTTGGAGGAACGCGTGAAGAGCCGGGGCGTCGTGGAACTGCTGGACCTGGGTCTTGTTGGTCAGCTGGCCAACTTTGCCCCACATGGAGTTGAGCATGAGCTTGTTTACCAGACGTAGACCAGGGTTCTTGGCAATCTTGGTCGACTCGAGATGGATACCCTGGTGTCGTTCGAAGTCCTCCACGTACTGGTGTTGGGACTCGGGAGTGGTGCACCCCGAAGGCCAACCGCTGCCTTTCACCTTGTGCTTCAACCAGGTGTTGACGTACTCGGCGAGCAAGCCCTGTTTGGTCTGGGGAAAGTGCCAGACCTCGTGGATGGCGAGCACTTGGTAGCCTTTCTCGTAGGCTTTGGCGATTTCGGGGTTGCAACACGTTCTGGTCAGACGGCGTTCGACGGGCGAGTGAGGACAGGCCCAGGACTTGTCGTGGAGAGGAAGGGTGATCTTTTCTTCCACGCAGGTGCGGCAGAGAGAGAAGGTCAGATTGTCTCCGGAACGGTAAGGCAGCACAGGATGGTAGAGGCCGAACAGGGCTAAGACCGTGACTCCAGCGAGGCCGAAGTAATCGGAAAGATCGGTGCCGGCTGGGTCGTAGACCATGGAGGGATGACCGATCGGGTACTTTCCGTTCTTATTGACCCACGGGTAAAGGCTTGTGAAATCGAAATAATCGATCTCTTCCTCCTCGTCTACTTGTTTGTATAGGGTGACGGCGTTGGTCCGTCCCCCGAAGAAGGCGTCCTTGGGATTCAGAGGAGGTTGGAGGTCGAGACTGGCGACGAAGTCTTTGACGATCGGGTCCGACTTTTTACGAGCCGTCCACTGGCACTCCCACATCTCCTCAACGACGTACCCGTGGTTTTGAAGGGCCTCCCTTCACTTTGTGGTCAACCGGTACATGTGGCGGGGGCTCGATCTACCAACCGGGTCGAGGTCTCGTGGCGGTGAGGGAAGCATTGGGGACACCCGTGCCACAGACACCCATGGAACCCGTAGACGGTATTGGTGAGAGGATCGTAAACGTCCACGCTGTAACGGGTGCCTGGGACGAGATATTCCCCTTCGCTCCGAGCATGGTCGAGGAGGACACCTTCCGACTGTTCCACCCACCGCGACCACTCCAGGCTGACGTGGGAGTGATTCGGGGTGCGACGCCAACCGTACAAGGGTTCCGAGGCGATGGTGTTCGGGGTGAGCCGGTTCCTACGAAGGTCCCAATTGCAGGCGGCGGCGATGTTCATCTTGGTGAACGGGTTGAACTCGGTTTCGGTCTCGAAAGCGTCTTTGAAGATCAAGCAGCCTTCTTTCAAGAGCTTGACCTCCAACTTGCAGTACTCGAGCAGTCGAACGTGACGTTCTTGGCCACTTGATCGTTGTACCAGCGATCAAAGTCCTTCTTTCCCTTCAGCAACAAGGTCTTGTGTCCGTAGGTGTCCCTCGGTGGCATGGGTCCCACGTAGTTCTGGTTGGCCTCGGTATTAAAAAATTTGGGGAAATACCCCTTTTTCAGTTCGCCGAGACCAAAGGTTTTGGTGAAGGACACCAAGGGCACCGGGAAGAAGGACAACGAGTCGATGAAAGTGATCCGGTGCAATTTCAGTCGCAAGATCTTACCCCCGTTCCGAATCTGCTCGACGGTGCGGTGTTGTCGGAAGTATTTCTCCAAGATGAAGTATCCATCGTAGCCCTGGAAATTGTGAGCGAGGACGATTAAGGACAGGTCGTCGTCCCCGGCCACGAGGGTGTCCAACCATTGGAGGAAGTCGGTCACGCACGTAGCTCCGCAAAAGACGTGGTCCGGCTAGGGTTCAAGCTCGGTCTAAGCCACCAGGAGGTTGGGAACGTGTTGACCGTTGTTCCGCTGTGACTCGATGTCGAAGAAGAAGAGGAGGTTGTACGGCCTACCATCGCCTTCTTCTCGAGGTTGGTCGTCGTCGTCATCGTCGTTGGCGAGGAGGTTGGGCGGCCTACCATCGCCATCGGTCAACAGGTCGTCCAGGCTGTCGGTCCCCACGGCTTCCACCATATCGTCCACGTCCACGTCCCTGTCTGAATGTGGCACCGGTGGGTGCGCAAATCCACGTACTCGGTGCAAGAAGGGCACCGGCCGTACCCGCAGCGATGTTGCCGGATTTCTTGAGGGGTTCTTAGGAGTTTCTGGCAGGTAGGGCACTTGCGTTTGGTGCGACACACGGAGGGGACGGTCGACGTGACTGCTTGACGCTTGATGGACTTTTCTCGATGAGCCATTAGACAAGAAAATCTAGACAAGGGTTCTCACGGTGATGGTCGGAGCGTTGTCGTCGTGCTTCCAAAAAGTCGGTACAGCCCTGCTGGCAACACGCCGGACAATAATCTTTGTTGACCGCACAGGCATGCTTTCCCTCGGTATTGTACCCTTGGAAGCAATAAGGGCAAAAGTAGACGCGGTTGCGGAAGCCCTTAAGCGACGTGATCACGTCGTAGTGCTCGTCGTGGAGGAAGAGAGCCAGTTGCTCGGGGCCTTCGGGAAGCGTCGAACGCGAGGATCTGGTAACCCTTCAACATCTCCGTTCGTGAAAACTGGAGCAATTCCGCCTCCCAACTCCCTCGCGTGACGTCCACTCCGGCCTGATGATGTAGGAGAAAGGCTTGCTTTTTCTGGATGGGACGACCATCCTTCATACTTTTATAGTATTGAGTGTCGGGCGAGGTCTTGCGAGCCAGCGCGGTGACCAACGCCCGAGCACAACAGAGGCAGTCCTTGTTCTTAATCGACTGCTTGATGTGAGGGAGAACCGCCGACTACGAATTGCCTGGAACGTGTTTCTTCTTTCGACCACGACCACGACCCACATCCTGTTGAGGGATATGGACAAAGGACAAGGTAAACGTATGGTCCACCGCAAATTGCTCGTTCGAGTTGAACATCTTGGACAGATTGTCCAAGATCGCCTGTATGCCTGGAACCCTTCAATTCCGAGGGAATCATTGGCTAGTGGGTCTGACGAGTATCTCCATTCCCGATTCCGGCTTGGATATCAGTCCTCTCCTTCCCGAAGGGGTCCCGATCCTGAGGATGAAGAGCCATTCCACCCTGCCTTGGGCTCATTCGTACCTGAACGACGACAAGTTATCCCAAGTGGACGACGGTGTCTCTTTGTTCGCTGCTTTCGTTCAAGCTCTGGAACGCAACATGGCCCGTCGCTTCCAAGATAGACCTACCGCTTTCTACTCGAAAATGGTAAACGGCGACGGCCAGTAACGCTATCTTACCTTCAAGTGGGAAGAGGAAGGAAAAGAAACGACCTTGCTCGTGGATAATTCGAGCACAGCGATAGAAGACGGGGGTTCGGCTCAATTACGGATCCATGCCAACTTGGCGAAGAAAACGAATTTAGTGGAAGAAAATCGACACGGCGAATTTGTGCTGACCGATAACGTGATTGCCGAATATCCCACCCCTCGCGACAGAGCGGATTTGTCAGAAAATAAGAATATAGTCTTTAGGTATAGGGGGCGTCCTAAGGGTCCCCCGGTGTACTACACGAAGATGACGTATCAGGGGGTAGAGTATCTGGTCTTGGGTCCGAACATGAGTTGGCGGTTTCGGAATTTGAACGACAGTTTCAACCGTTTAAGAGGACGTCCCCATCGTTCGATGCACAATTATTCCGACGTGGTCCAGAGCACCATGGTGGAGAATCAGATATCTGATCTCTATTCCTACGAAGGCAAAGGAACCTCTTTCTACGAACCCCGACACGTCCATTACGTGCCCCTTCGCAATACCTCCATCGATCAAATCCACGTCCAAGTCTCGGAAACCGACGGAACATTGGCCCCGCGGCTGACCAGTAAAGTTCCCACCATCGTCACCCTCCATTTCAAGAACGCCGCAGCGGCAGCGAGGATTTAAAAAGCCGGGAAGCAACCTCCTTTTTATCATTAGGCAGAATGTTGGGTGGGACATTAAGACGATTCCGACCGGACGGCGCGACGGGAAAGGGTCTTCCTTCTTTACTCCTGAACCAGCTTGGCCCAGCCTTGCAACAACCCGGTCTCTCCGAAATCGTCACGAAGGCCGCCAAGAAACGAAAACTATCCTCGCGCCAAGAGGTTATAAAGAAAGCCAAGAGCACGGTAACAATCTAGTTCGTGACATCTTGAGTTGAAGAGAACGTGAATCGCCTCCCGTTGGCACCGCGTCTATCTCGATCTCGACGCGCTCTCGACCTAGCATCGGAAGTTCGGGTCTGTGGCAAAGTCCCATCAGCAAGCTTCGTCAAGGATCTCTACCAACGACGGCCCCTTTATGGTCCATCGCCTGGTTCGGCCGATAAAGAGGAAACCCCAGCGGCGGTGGCGGCGGCGGCAGCGAAGAGTATAAAAAAAGACGACCATCCGGCGATCCTCGTCTAGTCGGAACGAACCGCCATGGAGGGAGGACATCGTCAATCCGCTAAGCTTCTCAATGATCACGTTCAAATGTTTGCCCGTCCGCCCACCGATGCCACGGTGCTGGCGGCTCGAGAAGTGGAGTATTTTCCCACGTCCGAGACTACGATCGCGCCGATGGAAATCACGGTTCCTGCCAATACCGAATTCCTTGATCTCAGCCGGATGTTTGTCCGTTTGGAGTACACAGCCAAGAGAGACGTCACGTCGGATATCGAAGCCGCCGAAACCTTGAGTCTAGAAAACAATTTCCCCCACACCCTGTTCAAACAAGTGACTGTCAAAGCCAACGGAACCCTGTTGACCGAGGAAACCGACACGTACCATTACCGAGCTTTCCTGAATCGGTTGCTCAA
>JAOBRD021143638.1:0-10877 GCA_027575215.2 Hydrozoanthus sils | reverse complement strand
TTTTTTTGGAAAAAAATACCAAAATTCCCCAGCCCTCCCCCCCCCCAAGAAAAAACGTACCTTCCCTAATAAGACTTTCGAATTTAACAAAAAATTTTAAAAAAGAAAGCAAAATATAATAGGGCGGTAAAGAAAATTGTAATGCCCGCGGTCGTTACCAGATAATCCTACCCTCTCAGTAGCCAATCAGATCGCGGGATTCTGTCGGGCCATGATAACTCTGTCACTTGGACTTGGATCGCATTGGATTATGCAAATGTTACCGATTAAGAGCTGAGGGAAGGGGTGTGACTGCCCTTTGATTACCCCTGCCTGTGAGGACCAGCCTGTTGACTTCGGATTGGTACTTGCAGCTGTAGCTCTGTAAAATTGGTTACAGATTGAAAACTAAGTGTTGCTGAAATTGTTACAACTGATTTAATGAAGGGCGGGGCAGAGCTCCATAGGCCTGTGCGTTCAGGGTCAGGCTAATTTGATCCAGTGTGAGACCGTTTTCATGTTAACGTGTCAGAAATATTGATTACAGTTTCATGGAGGGTACAATAATACAAACAACTGTGAGAACGTTTCTTTATTCCAGTCATTTGGCATCAAAAAGCCTTAGACAACATTTTTTGTATCAAACTGTCCAGAAGTAGTTCTGTTCTGCTTTCCCTCTTCCTGAACTATTTGCAAAGTCTTGTTATTGTACTCGTGAAATTTTCATATCACTCGTTATATGCTCTATTATTTGGTATTTGGGTTCTGAAGGCGTAACCGACCACCATATTTAGCCTCCACTTTTCTAAGGTCAATCGCCTTGTGCTCGGGGACGTGTGTGTACTTGCACTTGTCCCCAAAGGCACAACCGGAAGTCCGCCAGAAATAGCACTCGTCTCCGTTAACTGGACCAGTGACTTTGGCAGCCGAGTTATTGGACAGTCTGGCCTGGGGCTGGGTATAGCTGAAAAACGATTCGAATGAAAGTGAGACGTTTTCATCTGAGAATACACCCCCTAAAAAAATTCAAGTGTTCTAACTAGCTCGAGAAAAAACCTTCACTCCACCAATCCCAATATTATCGTTTTAGTATTTACCAAAACAACCGATATCCATTTTCGCGCGCTCTGATTGGCTCCCGTATCTCACGATGATGACAGTTAGTTGATTTTGAGGCGGTAGTCAAAATGGCGTCGCGTTTTCCGTCAGTTAAGACGGGGAAATGCTTGTTTTAAACGAAGAACTATTCTAGCAAACACGAAGAGGGCAACAAGGTTTGGCTCTTTGGTTTAGTAACTGTTAGAACAAAGTTTCTTCTTTCAAAATTTGCACGACAACGCTCTTCAAAAATTCCCGGAAGAATGTAAACAAAACTAAAATGTACACGAAGCGCGCGTACTAGAAATAAAAAAAAAACTTACATCGTGTTGTTTCTTTAAAAATGAAGTGCATTACATCCCTATCTTCTGGAATACTAAAACAACCACCCCCCTCACGGTCGGTGCCTAGCGCTAGATATATACCTCGACGCTTCGCGTCATGAGTGGAGACTGCAGTTTAATTTGACTGACAACACGGGGAAACTCACCAGGTCCAGAACATCTAAGGTATTCACCTCCCCTTCTGGGGATAGTTGTTAAATATCCCCCTCCTTTTTCCCCTCTTCACCATTGTGATCATTACTGATGCACGTGTATCATCATCATTATAATCTTTCCCCTCTTTTCCCTTTTTCCCCTCTTCATCATCATCAATACTGATACAAGTTTATCATTATAATCATTACAATCTTTCCCTCTCTATTCTCAAATTCATCATCAATATCTTTATTAATTCATTTAATATAAGGAAATTCACTTGAGTGAAAACAAAATCAAAATCTAAGAACCTCCGTAAGAAAAAAGATTAAAGGAGTTGAAAAACGAGCTACTAACGTTCCAATTTTGAAACGATGGTGTGCAGACGGCACGCACGGCGCATTCCAACAAACTACATTGTGCGTTTTGCGCCATTGCCACGTCCTCTTAATCTTAAACTCCCTACTTTCAATGATACACAACATAGTCTAACCTTGTTTAACTTTTTGAGCTGGGTGGACGACTGGTGGTGTCGCTATACAGGTTTTTTTAACTCTCTGTTTTCAATAATACATGCCTTAACTAACCTGGTTTGTCTTTCTGGAGCAGGCTGGACGACTGGCGTTGTCACTATAGGTTTTCTTAAAGGCGCATTTTCTGTACCAGGCGCTCCAGTATTATTGGGATATCGTAACAGAAGCCTTTGCTCTCCAATTTCGTAACCCTGAAACATAACCACAAATTATTTGAGAACAAGCTTCTTATTCTGTGTATTAATCATGAAATGAGCTTCTGGAGAAAAACTGAGCCTTCGCTTTTGTTTTTCTAATTGTCAAATTGAAATTATCGTAACATTTTAATAATTTTAGCAACTAAGGGCGAAACGTTTTGCCACTTTAGGATTTTCAAAGACTGTGACCAAATTTCAAGGATTTTCAAGGGCCTGAAATATTTTTTGCCAGTTCCAGGTTTTTCCACGAGTTTCGATAACTATGGCAACCCTCAGTGAGACATATCACGCATACGCACACACACAGTAAAAAAACTAATTCTGGCTATATTACCTGTAGTTTTTCAAGTGCGGCAGCCGCACCTACGGGGGTAAGAAAATTGACAAAGGCACAAAACCTCTTTGGAAGCAGCCGAACGTTGTCCACCTTAGCGCACCGTGAGAAAAGCTGGATGAGATGCTTCTCACTAACTTGCTCAGAATCAACATTTCCGACCCAGAGAGCTCGGCACTTGCCATCATTTTCACTTATCCTAACAAAAAAAAAAATCAAAAAAATATATAAGCAGACAAAAATCGCTCTTCATTATCAAAGTAGCTTATAGAAAAACAACAGTATAAAAACTCAACATGCAGAGTATTGCTGAAACAAGAAGTTAAAAAAATAGGTAGTTATGGACTACATGGAGCTACAGCAATAAAACAAGCCAGAAGTTTTGGATCAAATCCGTCAATTCGGTTGTGTAATACACATAGCATGCAGCAAGGAACGATAACAGTATTGCCTCAACCAAGGGAAAAAAGAATTATATTTCTATTTAAGCTATCCTTTTAGCCGTCTTGTAGCGCTAACTGGAGTCGACGTGAAATTAGGATCGCACGTACTTGACTTACGCAATAACTCGGTTCCAGGTTCCCGTCTTATTGCCCGTCTTTAATAGTTACTTATACTCTCCTTGATCGCTTGTGGTCATCCTCTTACAAGCACGATGACAAAGTAGCTACTGCTGATATCAGCTGTAGCTACAAAAGACTTGTTGCGCGACGTTTCGGGGTCGCCCTGACTCCATTATCTACATTCGAGTTGATCGGAAGCAGAAAAAGCTTATTGGTCGGACCGGAAGCAATAAAGGCCCAACGAGGTCGGACCTAACACCCCCAAAAGAGGCTCAGAGAAGGCCATAATCAAAACTCTTCCTTGTACTAACAACACTGTGTGTGTCAAACTTTAGGTTTACGGTTTCTCTCGGACTGGAAACAATAAAGGCTTATTGGTCGGGTCGGAAGCAATAAAGGCTTATTGGTCGGACCGGAAGCAATAAGGGCGTATTAGTCAGACCGGAAGCAACAAAGGCCCAACGAGGTCGGACCGGAAGCAATAGAGGCTCAACGAGGTCGGACCGGAAGCAATAAAGGCCCAACGAGGTCGGACCTAACACCCCTAAAAGAGGCTCAGAGAAGGCCGTAATTAAAACTCTTCCTTGTACTAACAGCACTAAGTATGTCAAATTTTATGTTTACGGTTTCTCTCTTTGCGTTTTTATGGGCAATTTTAGACGTTTGCGCGCTAGGAATTCTGGGTAAATGTACAATTCAGCATCTATTTCGCAATGGTCAATTACACACAGACAAGGGAGACAGACACATACACAATTGTTGCAGTTATACGGCCCATGTACGACCTCGGAGCACAGCTCCATAGCCTGATGGAGTTAGCTGGGTAACAATTTTGTTAATGGAGGAAAACCAGGGGTAACCGGAAAAAATCCTCAAAGTCAGATTATGATAAACAAAGGCTCAGCCCACATGTGGGGCCCAGGATTTGATCCAGGATCCAAATAGGTGGGGCACATGAGCCGTCCTGACTCGGATCTCAGTATTCGGTCCCCAGTCCAGAGAGGTGGGAGGCATGAGCCATCCTGTCTCGGAGCTCAAGATTCGATTCCCTTTCCACAAAGGTGGGAGGCATGAGCCATCCTGATTCAGAGCTCAGGATTAAATTCTGACTCCCCATACATTGGGCAAACCCCATCTGACATAATATACATACAACCCCTTCAACAAACAAACTCACCTGTTTCTATTAGAGTTTGACTCTCCCTCACCATCTGACATATAAATCTCTTCTGCAACTGTTACTTTTACTGCATTGGAAAGAGTTGATGAGGTATAAATAATAAGCCGTTCAACACGGTGTTGGCACGGAGGCCTAACGAGTAATGTAATTTATTATTGTACCTTTTGTCCTTATATTCTATGCATAGCCGCTGACGGGATGCTAATGCAAGCGCAAGGATGGAGCAAGAGCAAATGCAAGGTGTGCATAAGATAAAGGAAATGTTCTGCACGCCGAAGCTGGTCTTTATTTTCCAAAGGCAAAAATTTTAAAACAATCGTTTCCACGTAGCCTTCACTATGTTCATTCATCATGAGTGTATTTTTGTCAATCGGGTTTCTGATGGGACGAGCAATAATTATTTTTATCATTTGTTGTTCGTGCTCCCGACTGGCTATGTTTGGAATCAGTACGATTTTTATTCACTGAGATTTTGGTGGGTGAATCTCTGTATACCTCTGAAATTAAACTTAGGAGTCAATGAGACCTTAGGAATCTTATTTCAAAATCTAAACTTGTGCTTTTTCAAAAATCTGACAACTCCAAGAAAGTCTGAAAGCAAGACTGAGAGGAGATTTATAAGGGGCAGACCATTTGATTTTTGAGGGAGGGGGTTGGAAGATTTAGAGAAAAAAAAAATTCCTGCAACCCTATGGGAAAGAAAAAAATCTTGCTGCATACAATCGATTGCAAAAAAATCATGCAAAGAAAGTGCTCGGAAAGTGCAACAAAATAATTATATTGGGAAAAATATCTTGTGTTGCATTTTTACAAGAAAAAACATCTTGCTTGTTAGCCAGCACAAAAAAAAGCTCTTGAATGGAATGAATCTTCCACCCCCCCCCCCCCCAAAAAAAAAACAACTAAAATGGTCCATATCTAAGTACTGTCAATAGTAAGTGTATTCTACTCACCTTTCCCTGCAAGCAAAGCTTCTAAAGCCGCTTGTACTGTTCCATAAGAATGAATTGCAGCCTCACTCTCCGCAAATGGAAATCCCATTTCCTAATTGAGCGATATTGGTTTTACTAGGAGCAATACAGTAAAAACCTGCGTGCAAGAACCTAGTGAATTAAGAACCTACAGCCTCTCATTTTGATTTTTAACCAAAAATATAAAAACCTATTCATGCACATTAAAACAGGTTTTTATATGGAAAAATAAAAATAAACTTTGAAGAAAAACCATTTTACAGTTGTCATATTTATTACCAGTGTGACGTTAAAGTGAGTTGTTATGTTTGGATTAAAATTTATAAGATGCATTTTTATGTATATGTAGAAACTGCATTTAGTGATATAGAGTACTGCCACGCCCATTTTGGTTGGGCAACAAATGTATCTAAATAATTTAAGAACCTTCTAAAAACCTAATTAGCCTCTATTATTATTAACTACCCAAAAATATAAGAACCGGATTAGCCTGAAGTTAAAAAATCTAGGTTCTTACACACGGGTTTTGACTGTAATAGTAGACTATCATAAGTGAAGAAATAATACTTTACAACTTTAACCCCAATGGCAACCCAAATCTTAGGGGGTCGTCTAGGGGGACTTCAAACACAGACAAACCCAACAAATTAAAGAACTTTCTAATATTCGTTAAGGCCACAAAATTTAACCAAAACCTCTTTGACCATCTTAAGCTCAAAACTTGCAACACTCTATCACTTGAATAGAGGTGCAAATAAAAATTGAATTTTGATAAATTCCATTTTGACTACGGTTTTCTTTTCATGAAAATGGAAAGATTGGCAAAGAAAATCATTCATCACATTGTTCAAAATATTTTCAAAAGACAGTTTTCTACCAAAAGTATTTGATATTTCTTTCTTAGCAAACTTGTTATCTTTAAATCATTCATAATATTGTGCATTATTCTGCAGTGGGAAATCAAACAGTTTTAATAAGCCAGTTCGACATTTCAGAAACACATGCACAAGTCGGGATAAATGTAAAATTCATGAAACTTAAACAAAGGAATGCAATGAAGCGGGATGGGAATTCATTTATTATTCCTTTGTTAAGTTTGATGAATATTTCATTTTATCCTGATGCGCGCTTGTGCTTCTGAAATTCCGAACTGGCTAATAGTCAAAAAAAGAACTCAGTTAGAATTCCTTATGCAGACTTAGATATTTAGTGTGTCTAATTGGCATTTCAGTGGAACTTAATAGACGTGGAAAGCTTTTTTTCATTCGCTTTAAGCCTTAAAACCTCTAAACTCAGAACCAACTTGCTGTTAGTATCAATAATGAAATTTTGAGAAAACATTGCAGCTTAAAAATGAAAACCTCTGACAAGTCATTAACTCTTGGTAAGGCCAAGAAATCATTGTATTCACTCACTCTGTAAAAGGAGTACAAGAGCACTACAATGACTCCAGCAGAAGTAACTATTATAGGTATACAGGTCTTTCTTTACTAGTGGAAAACGTGCGTATTTTACACAATAATAGAACTTTGGATGCAAAAGAAGAAATGTTATGCATCCCTGAGACGTATAGTAGATTGACAGCCATTATAGTGAACTTCAAGCCAAAATTAAAACTAGAATCTTTAAGCAGAACTAGAAACTGAATTTCTTTTGCCAATGCAGTAGCAATGTTAAAACTGGCTGAAATCTTTAATTTTAGTTTTAGAAAATCAAACTATAATGGTAAGCTGGTCAAACCATTCCCTTTGTTCAGCTGTGTTCTAGCTAGCTAAAAGAAACAGCAGGGCGGCCTAAGTTACATGTCATTAATATCCATGATATCATCAGTATTAACGAGAATCTATTATTGCTGAATTGGCAGCCACAAGCAAGCTATATGCCAATAACCAAAAAAAATTACTGACTGATTAATTTGGCTCAGAACTACATTGCTTTGAATTATCATTCAAAATGCTCAAGAACTTTCAAAAATATACGGATGAAACATCAAACTTTTTGTTATATTAACTATGATTTTTCATATGATGATTTGGCTGAGACTAGGGTTGCTAGATGAAAAGGATAGGGTGCCAAGGAAAATGACAGGACACTGGAAAAAACGACAGGGTGCTGTATACCAAAAAAGCTGATTTGGTATAAATTATACTAATGAGGAATAGCGGTGAAAAATAAAGTTTTCGACTGATGACATCACAAGTGGTTCCAACAAATGATATATCTCAAGGGAGTCCAAGTTTGGCTCAAACTTGTGACGTCATTAGCTGAAAACTCAAATACCATAAAATATTTTGATAAATGTTTTCGCCACTATTCCTCAATTAGCAAGGTCTATCCATTGAAGAGATAAAATTTTTCACTTCATATGCACTTCATGACTCCACATTGAAAGTGCAATGAAAAAATGAGGGGGTCCCTTGGAGTCTTCCTAAAAGTAATCTCCTACTGAAATTCTGGGTATGCAATTAATCAATAGAACACTGATTACATATCTAATCTACCCTACAGCTTGCTTTAGACTGCAATGAAAGAATGAGGCAGTCCTTTGGACTCTTCCTAAAATCTCCTATTAAAAAACCATGATGTGCAACTAAGCAATAGAACACTGATTACATAATTTTTATTATCTAATCTACCCTACCTCTAACTGCTGGACTCGGACTCTCGCCAGCTCAAACATCGCATCTTCACAGTGTTTATCCAATTTTAGAACTTGTGAAAAGCTACTCTCTGCATCTGAAAATAACTATAACAAGAAAAAAAATATCTCAATCCATCTCAACCATGGTAAAGAATTTATGTTGTCGATAAAATATAACAAATAAGCTATCATTTTTTTTATCAACAAACCTCAAAAGAGGAGGGGGTGAAGATCAATATATTTAAGCACTACTCTGCAATTCCTAAATATGAAAACAGAATGAAATAATGTACAGGGCGAAAAATCTTCCAAATTTAATAATAGTAAAGGGCAAAACAATAACCAGTGATAGATTAGTGTCCTGTTTAGGGGGAGTCAAAGACTCCCAACCACTTTAATGCTACACAAACCAGAGATAAGTGCCAGCCCTATGAGTCACTATGGCTCGAGAAAGGATTTTGCTAGCTAAGCGGGAAAAACAATAGTATAAAGGGTAAAAGTCCTAAAAATTCAATAAAATGTACATTATATTGATATTGGTGTGGAAAAGTCCAATATAAAATTGTCAGCTACAATGTTTTCAAGAAAAGTGTTTCTTGCACTGTGCAAGAGTAAGGCATACCCACACCATTAAGACTCTGTAAACAATTGAAAAATTAAGTCATTTAGTTTGTTAGAAATTAGTTGCTGTCAAAATGGCAAATTGACACAACAAGAGTGAAAAACATCAAAAATTATTAATCGTACAGTCCTATTAATGTGGATTTTTTATCGAAAATAATAATCATAATTATATGTATGATTAATAGGAACTTTAGAGTATCAAACTTTTTAGCCAACATTTATTTATTCTCACTGTAACTAAGAAACATCTGCGTATGATAAAAATGCCAGTGAATGAAGTGATAAGAAAAATTTCTCCCAAATCATGCCTTCGCTAGCTGTTCTAGATCACAAGGTCATGATGCACCAAATATTATTATCTTGTCTGAACTCAGGAGCTTCAGTTTGTTTCATTATAAACTCACATTTTTTAACAATCTATAACTATTATCATAATTGCTCAAAAACAGATGTAATTTTGTCCTAATTTAATCTGGCAACATGGCTGTAAAATCTCTGTGTTTAAAGTTCCTATGAAGCTTATTTTTTTAAGTTCCAGATGAAAAGTGGAACCCTTTAATAATAGTAATTTTTGAAAATAAAACCTTTTCTCTCCATTCCTGTTACATTTTTTAGACTTGAAATGTGCAATGATGACATAGCTGGAGGCATATGATGTAGCACGAGGCAAGAAGCAGAGACAATCTTTTTTATCTCAAAAAATTCAATTCTGGCAACAATAGTCACACTGTTACAACTTTAGTCAATGAATTATTCCCTTGAAATTGTTTGAAATAAAAATTTTATGACATTTTTTAACAGATATGAAATTTTTTAAACAAAAACCACATAACTCACTGCTGCTACATCACGGGTTACCAGTCCCCGGCCTGCTCGGTCAAAATTTACATTCCAATCTTTTTTTGATTAAAAAGCATACTTAGACGTGGAAATTTTCTTTGGTTTATTGACTTTTGAGTTCATAGATGACAACAGTTTTAATCTGGAAAATAAGCTTGATAGGGACTTTAAAGAATTAGTTAGGAGAATTTAGCAATACATGCACCATTTGGCATATTAGGACTGAAAGGGATAAAAACACATAAAAACAAATATGATGTTAAAGGGGGAGTCCATTAGCGGTTTTATTTATTTTTATCAATTTATTTTAGGCGAAGAAAAATTTTGCATTTAACAGAACAGAAACAGAGTTAAAAGAACAAAAGACGTTATTTGAATATACTCAAACTTCAATATACCAATGAAAAATGTCTAATTTTGAGCTAAACTAAGTTTCGATTTTCCCCCTCAAAATTCAAGTTTAATAAAGTCTATCCTGCAGATGAATTCAAACTCGTTATTTCTCTATCCTTTTTTGGAACGCTTTAACCAAATAGAATTTTTGATTTTTGATTTCGTGAAATAAACAGAGCAAGGTTCTCAAAGCGTGAAACTTAAATCACAGTAGATCAAAATGGCGTCACACTATATACTCACCTGGTTGGAAGGACGATCACAAACCAGCGTTCGAAGGCCATACACGTCACTAACATGATGGAGAATTTACCGAAGAGAAACACAAAATAGCCGCGGTTGATAATACGACAGAATAATTGTCCTGCGAGGCCGTCTGGGGGAGAAATATTATCTGGACTGATGACAAATCTTGGTGAGGAAAGCATAAACACTCCTGTAGCAACAAAGAATTCTTAGAATGAGTTACAATAGAGTCTTGGGTAGACAAGAGTTAGATAAGAAATGGGTGGAATTAATTTTGATCTGAAAGATTAACGAGGGTTGAGATAAAACACTGATAAGACATAGTGCAGACAACGATGGAAAGAGAGACAAACAAATAGATAGAAGGCAGATAGACAGATAGATCGACTGATAGACAGATCGACAAACGACCGCCAAACCGACAGACAGGTGAGTGGATGGATGGATGGATGGATGGATCGATGGATGGCTGGATGGATGGATGGATGGATGGATGGATAGATGGATGGATGGATGGATGGATGGATGGATGGATGGATGGAAGGATGGATGGTAGAAAGATGGATGGATGGATGGATGGATGGATGGGTGGATGGATGGATTGGTGGATGGATGGATGGATAGATGGATGGATGGATGGATGGATGAATGGAAGGATGGATAGTAGAAGGATGGATGGATGGATGGATGGATGGATGGATGGAAGGATGGATGGATAGATTGATGGATGGATGGATGGATGGATGGATGGATGGATGGATGGATGGTTGGATGGATGGATGGATGGATGGATGGATGG
>JAOBRD021143531.1:0-27534 GCA_027575215.2 Hydrozoanthus sils | reverse complement strand
GGGGGGGCAGGGGGCACACTGCCCCTGCAATAATTTGGTTGGGGGCCCCCCAATAATTTCTGGCTAACAACAGCAACTTTTGAAAAGGAATCTCAGCTTTTATAGTGAACTGTTACAATTTCTGCACTGTGCCCCTCCAATAACTTTTTGTTTCCGCCACCCATGTTGCAGTATGTCAGATTGGAATCAACTGGAACAAATAATTGGTAAAACACCTTGCATGAGAACAAATACTGTACAACAAGTTTGTGTGGTTGACCAAATAGTACTGTCTTTGAGTGGCATATATCTGTAAATACAACATATAGATTCAAGCTAGGCCTTGCCACTAGAAATCAGGAATATCCAAGTTGTAGATTGATGAAGCGCTGATTATTTCCCATTTTAAGTGGCAAGGCCTCACTCAAATCTATATTATGTTGTATTGTGTGCCTGATTGACTTTACAACTTGCAACATCAGGATTATAATCAACTCATAACTTAACAACTGTACAAAACCAATCTTATCTAAACAAAACATAAACTGAACAAAAATACTCTTACAGGAACTGCACTAAGCAGGGATGCGGCCAAAATTAATATTATTTTCAGAAGAGGGGTCACTTCCACATGTGTCCCTGGCTGAGGAAACTAGAGATCTCCTTCCAAATAACATTTCAAAGTTTTCAACAACTTTCTCATTACTGTTTCATAGTTTGGAGGCATTTTGAAATTATTATTATAATCTTTTTCGTTTCAGTTCTTTCTTTTATTTCTTACAGGGAACGAAGCTCTTGAGCACCACTGACAGTAGCATGCACTCTCTCAAGATCATTTGAGAAGTCCCTTTTAGCTAAAAACCTGGAAAATGTATAGTGGTGCATAGATTGTTGCTGTTATAATTATAAACTAACCTTCCCTTCACTGCCCCATCTGTATGCAGAAACTGTTGCCATGGTTACAACACCTAGAGCACCAGCCCCAGAGAAACCAGCAATTTTACAACCAAACAGTGAGAACAGGGAGCATGATAGTAAGATGATAAATCTGCTGCGTGAAACATCTGGCTGCCATCATAAGAGAAAATACAAGATATTAAAGTTTCTTTAATTTGAAGAACTCAAGGACCAGTGTTTTGTGGTAGTACTTCAACCAGTTGCAGTACTCTAACTTGTTAATGTTTTAATCTGAACAACCTCGAAAATGGCATTTATTTAACAGCTGATCTTCACACTAAAGGTTATAACATTTATTAAATTTGTTATTATTACTATGCTGAGAATAAGGTACATAGCTAGGCCTAGTAAAACTGAAAATCAATGTTATTATAGCCCTATTAACAGTTAAAATAGGAAACCATAAATGACGTATACAAGTCACACAACACTAAGCCACCACAGGAAATTGAAATGGACAACTTACAGCAGTCACCATCGTTAACTGAACTGCTGTGAGGGGAGAGATAGAGCTTCTATATTCACAGGAAAAAGAACATGGTGATTCACAAATCATAAGAGACAATACTAGACAAATTTGTTTGATTTAATTGGATTTTTTTTCCTGAGGTTTAAAAGGAAATTTTTGCAATTCAAATAATAGCATGACAAACCAATCAACTTTCTTAGCACAAAGATCAAACATACCTCATCTTTATTTGGCAACACCCAACACAGCAAGCCAAGAAGCACTCCTCCAATGAGACCGATGGCAACCTCTAAGGGTGCTCTGAACACATTGAACACCAGGCTTCCTATGTTCCAATTAATTCAACTAAAATCAGTAATTAACCGACCAACTTATCACTCATTGTACTGAACTCTAAATGCTGAATGTTTTCCCTTGAAGGAATTTACAAACCATTGCCCCCCCCCCCAAAAAAAAAGCTAATTTTGATTAAATTAAGTTTCTCAAAATGTGTTTTTCTGAGTTTTAGGCAAAAATATACAACATATAACATACTACAATTTATAATAACAATTATACATTCAATTAAATAGATTTAACACTCAAATAGTTTTCAATACAGCTGTTATGGAGAGCCGGTTGAGTAAAAATCTGACAGCTGGTGAAAATAAAGTCAGTTGTATACTGTGTTTCACCTCAGTCAGTAATCAACATCCAACTTCTCCTTTATCAACACACAAAAAAGAAACATTTTGTTATGAGAATATGAGAATTGAACAAACAAACTAAACCAGACCACATAAAAAATTAAAAGTGAATTCTCCTAAAATTGCTCTTGAAATGAAAAGTATGATCTCTAGTTGGAAGAATTTACCAGTATAACTGGAAGGGTTTAATTAATAAGCTGACAGTAGATTAAAAATACTAAGATATGTGGATTAATTTTAATAATAACAAAAATTTCATAGTTCACTTTAATTTGTTTCACATATAGTAACTTTCTTTTTCAAGTAATTTCTTATAAACTAGCCTTAAGCTTGCTATGGGCTAGTCTGTGTCTGAAAGTTCTATCACACACCAATGTCTGTTTCAACTAAATGATTCACAAGACAAGTATAACAAAATCTCAAACCTGAAGAAAAAGCCATCCCTAGGCAAACTCCAAACCCACTGATACTGAGTACATTATCAAATGAAGCAGCTGCCATTACAAGTGTAGGAATCCCTTCTCTGACACCATAACCTTCGGCTTGAAGGTCCAGGAGACAGGGAATCACAACAGCTAAGGAAACAGCAGCCAAAACAAATCTGAAGTTACAACAGCAAAGACAAATCACTGTATTTTCTGGGCTACAACCTACAGGTTATCTGTTATTAAATCTTACCTTGTACTGGAGAAGGTGCAGTTTATCTACTGTTAGATTCTGAAACTGATGTGGAGCTATATATATACAAGTAAAACGCTTGTAGTATTTTTGGTAAAATGTTCTGCTAGATTTTAAGTTCAATGTGATGATATATTAGGAAGAAGTGAATAACATCATATGCTGGTGTGGGTTATCTGTTGACTCTTGTTTCTCTTGGTCATAAAAATGTGGGGGTGCTGTTTATCTACTGTGCAGGTTATAGTCCAAAAAATATGGTACATGTTCTTAATTTTTTCACTGTGGAGTGTGTGTAACACATGTCTACCTTGGGCACCAACAGTTTTGTTGAAAAAAGAATCTACCCAATACAAAGATTATTAGTGTTCTAGATATTAATGGTTACCACATATACAGTGAGTTTTCATGAACCAGTAGAGTTCTTTCCGACTGTTAGACAGACCTGACTGATTTAGTCTTTGACCTTACAGTATGGAATGAACATTTGTGTGGCTTCTTTAACATTTTACAATGACCCAATTTTCAAGATTTTCCAAGATATTTGTATTTTATGGCCGCTTAATTCTTTTGTTTGGTTTATTTTTTTGGTTTAAACTGGTTTAATTTGATTAACTGAGTGCATTAATGAGCTCAAGGGGCTTTTCTTGTGTAAAACCTTGAAAAGACCTGGCTATTTGATTGCTTGCAGACCCATGTTTTAGCATTGAAATGTGCATAAGGAACAAGAAGTTAAGGCAAAAGTCCTTTGGCAAATGTCCCATTATGCTTCCACCTTTATTTGCTTCACTAGTCATGTTCAGTACAACACAAGGGGCCATAGTGCCAACCTGCTAGTTATCCTGGGAAAAATTTCAGCTTTCAATTCTTGATATTTTTAAGGTAATTTTCAAACTGAGGGGTAATTTTTAGGGTAGAAAGTTTCTCTGTCTTGGTATATTTTTAGGCCATTTTAGGGACTTTTCCGACAGTCATCTCTACCCCTTTGATCCTGGAGTACCCCCCTCCCCCCTGGATATTTACATCTCCTTCAAAATAGCAGAGCTCTCAAGTTTGGGGTTTTCCAAAGAGTGAGTAGTTTTCTAAGTAAACTTCAAAGGTGCGAGCTTCATCTCCAGGGGTTTGGGGAAAGGCTTCTCTCAAAAGTTTTTGAGTTTTACACTTCTCAAATTACTAATTTATTAGAACTAGGCACAAAATAGTTGAGTTATTGTATCTTCCAGAAGAGTGCTAATGTCTGAGAAATACTTATGTGTGCATGAGAGCATGAGTTTACCTCAAAATTTGCGAGGCTCACACTCGTGAGACTTCATAAAAATTCTTTTGTTCATGGGCACCAACATGGCCGCTATGACATCACTTGCAAGTCAAGAATATTTCCTTATGATAATGATTTGCTTACATTTCACAATAAATCAATTAACTGGTACATTAGATGATTAATTTATCTTACCCTAACTGAAAAGCCCATAACCATCTGACATCCAGCAGATAATGAACTAAAATTGCTGTTGCAACTGTCTCAGCTATGGCTAGTCCAAAAGCCAGTCGAATAACAATGAACTTTAGTTTGCGAAGGGCTGATGTATTTAGCCCGAGCCCCGAACGCACCAGTATGACAGCTAATGCAATACTTCTGAGCGTTGAAGACCATTTTTTATCAATCGCTTTGGCCACATCGATACCCGGGACGTTCCGCAGCATTAGCCCCACGACTAACTGACCAAGCAACGCTGGTAGCGTCAAACGTGGAATACTTTCAATCAAGAGACCGCCAAGAGTTGAAGCCACGACAACAACGTAAATGCTAAAAATATTTCCCCCGGGGAGCAAATCTTGGCCGATAATTGACCAGAGAGCCGCCCAAATGAGCAGCGCGCTAAGCCCACGAGTCAAATTTCTTCCCAAAGCACCAGACGGTGGAATCGTAAAGCCAAGTAAAGCTATAACAGAATCTTGTTTGACTGAAAAGTTGAGACTGGCGGAGGTAGACTTTCTCGACGCATTGACATCTTCTTGACCAAGATGATTCGTGGTAGAAATCGAGTCGGCCTCATGCATTCCCCCACACATACTCGAACATCTACTCATTTCGAGGGAAACATTTGCTTTGCTCATTTCTTTTTTTCTCTCCTCTACCATGTTTCCTCACGTACCAGAGATTATAAACCTTGCACCTTTAAAAAACACAAAAATTCCGCCATCTTTGTTGACTAGGTACCCACGCCTCTTCACGAATTCGTCCTCCCAGTTCCCCCCAAGTTTGTGCACAGGCGGCCCAGGCCGTAACAGTGATCATACGTACGACCGCGCGGAGATACGGAATGCAAGCACGTACGAACATCCATTGTGGAGAAAAACCGATAAATATAACAAAATTTCGATTCCCCAGAGACTCAGTAACAACGAATTTGGACACGGCCGGAGGTGACGTCATTCAAATTTGATTTTAAAAAGTCTAAACTGAGACCAGATGGTTCTCTAATACTCTAGTTGGGCAAAATACTTTTGATTCATCGTCTTTGTTGTGTATTTGAGAACCATCTGTCAAAATATAAAACAATTCTGGTCTCAGACAACCGTTGTAAATCAAACTTGAATGACGTCACCTCCGGCCATATATTAACTTTCCACGTTACAAAATAAAATTACATCGTATTTTGATGTATAAATGATCACTATTACGGCCTGGGCCGCCTGTTTTCGTGTGGACGGAAAACCGATTCGCATAAAAATATAAGCGGTTTCAAAAATATCCGGATTCGTGTAGACGGGGTCTGAGATTTGGCCTGCTTAGTCCGTCGCCGTCGATCCATTGATCAGACAAAACTTCGATCCCACTACTTCTTTCGAAACCAGCTCTGACACACGTGGTAAAAGAAAAAAGATGAAATCTTAAAATGAAAAAGGGATACGTTTGGGCCTATTCCGGAATAGAAATACGTGGAGTAAAAATTAACTCAGTTCGTGAGGCTGTTTTTTCGCGAAGTTACAAAAATAAAATAAACAAATTGTCGGGCAGTCACCATGCAAATTCGTGTTCATAACATGTTTTCAAAAGTTTGGAAAAAGTGTACATCCGCCTTGGACATCCTTCTCACTGCCAGCATATGTTTTGTTCGCTCTCAAAAATGGTGAAAAAAATAGACAACCCTTTACTCTGCCTATGTGACTGCAAGTCAGTTTGAACAATATTAATTTGTTTGTAGTTGTTAATCAGTTCTATAAAAAGACATCAATGGCAATGGCAAACTTGAGGCAATACTGTACACTACAACACAATTTGTACTATAATTATTTATTTAAATTCAATACTACCAGTGACAAACTGAACAAACATATTACATGAATCCATGTCAGTTTTTTTTATTGGCACATGCAAGCACATTTTCACAATAAGCAAACCACCAACTTGATATTGAAACAATTGAAATTGTAGACATGAGTGGCAGAACCTGGGGCACCCCCAATAATTTCTGGCAAACAACAGCAAAATTTGAACAGGAAGCTCAGAGTTTATAATGAACTGTTGCAATTTCCACACTGTGTTCCCCCAATAATATTTTGCTTCCACCACCCATGGTAGAAACTAGAAAACTGTACTTAAACTAAATATAAAGCTCCAAATCATTGTAAAGCAGTCTCAAGAAAGAGTCTGGAATCTAGATCCACTCAGGATGCCGCAGGTTTACTAGCTTTGATGACAAGTGGGCCGACATTGTCTCCTGTCTCTTTATTGTGATTATTGTGGGCCCCGTCACATAAAGGAAACTGAAATAATGAGCAGACAACAACATCTTTAACTTTTTCTATAACTAGTTAGTAAAACGACTGATGTACAACCATACAAGTACCTAATCTACTTTGCATACCACTTTACACTATCACAGCACTTTTCTGTACAAAATGAAAATTGTTACAATAAGTGCTTAAGAGTTGATAACTTAAAACAATCAACTTAAAAATTGATTGTTTTAATTTTTTACTTACAGAAGTTTTTATTTTGGATGGCACTTTTTTTGGTATATTTAAATTGCAAAAATGTACTAGTCTAGAGCAAACAAAGGTTGTTGCATGGGTTGAAGGATACATTGACTTAAAAGTTTGATAAAAAGGCAAAAGTATCAAATAAAATTATTCAAACCTGAAAATGGTGCATGATCTTGATCGATGAAGCAGCCATTTTTATTCATTAAGTTGATCACATGCAGTATATGATGCCATAGAACTATGGTCAGTAAGTTTTAGTTGTTACATCATTATCATTATTAAAACCACTGAAAAAATTTGAGTTTTTAAACTATGATGATGATATGTCAGTTACACCATACTGACCATGCTTCTGCCACAGCATAGTATACCTGCATGAGTTCAATGTCTAGAATGTTTGAAAATGAAATGGAGATTTTAGTGAGTATCAAGCCTCCAGGAGGGTCCAGGGGCATGGTTCTCCAATACTACTGTATACTTGCTGAAATGCCAATTCTGAATGTTCTGGAATATTTTGAAAAATGTTTGATTGGTAAATTTCATAATTTTCAGTGACAATTGCCAATTATTGAATCATTTCTAGGATTTCAGTCTTGTTGAATGTGAAAAAAATTCTACTCTAGTTTGAGAATTGGGGGGGGGGGGGAGGGGGCAGCTGCCAACTCTGCCCCTCTACCCCCTGCGACACCAGCCTTGCTATTGGAGTGAATACATAGATAATTTTTATACACTCAAGTATGCACCAGGCCTAGGGTGTTGTTTGTATTTACTATACTAAGGATATCAACTCCTGGAGCTCAAAACCTTTGAGTTAATAATCTGTTAACAATTATTTTTGGGACTAACAAATTAAAGACGGTGCTAGAAGGCAGGCATCTACAGTACTTCAAGAATTATGGGTCATGTTCCTATTTGCTAAGTTGTTGAGAGCATCAGGCTAGTATGCAGAAGGTTTTAGTTTCAATTCCCATCTGGAGCTCAATTTGTTTCATTTACAACTTAATTATTAATAAGTGACTTATCTTTTCATGAAGGCCCAAACTCAAAAGTAGAGTTAACCAAGGTCATGAAGAATTGAACGTCAAGTAAATAGATCATAAGCTTTTTGATTGGTTTTTCTGTTCGAAATTAGCTGGCTGTTTATCATTCAGGTTCGTTTATAAAGTTGTTACACTAACTATACTCACCAATTAAATCAACATTGTGCATCTTTCTTAATCCAGCTACGAAGTTACCTTTCGGCTACTTTAAATCTATATAATTTAATGTACTCATCAGCTCTAAGAGTTTCTATCCCTTGACAAATCTCAAGCAATTGAGAGGGAGCGAGGATATAAGGGATAAACACTCTTAGAATTGCCCCCTACCACACATATTATAATATATAAAGTTCCAACGACCCCATGTTGTTTGGACCTGTTTGCATGGCCAGCCAAGAGAAACTCACCTTCTTCGACTTCCAGCATCGGCAAAAAGCCGTCTTCTCCCCCAGATCCTCGATTTCGAATACGTCTGCGACCTTCGGCTTTTCCTTCTGCTTATTCTTGTTCACCCAATCACTATCTTTTTTCTTCCTCGAGGGGATGAGCGCAGACAACACCACATATACTGCAACACTCGTGACGATCAGAAGAGGAGCAAGCTGGACCCATTCAGCACGCGTTAGTTGTGAAAAGCCACTGAAACGGTTTGGAATTGGCAAAGATCTCAAATAGTATGGAAGTTGTACCTTGATAAAGCGTGCTGTTGCTTCCATTCTGCTTTATTCTCGTGTTATAGACCCTCCAGTATAGTATCCTAGGATAGCAGGAATACGTAAACGGCGCCAGACACAGACCAAACCTGACATTTTCGCCTCACCAGGGAGCGGTAGGGAAGCCCAGTGAACAGACTCGCTAGCAAGCGCTTTATATTGGCTCGCAGCAGCTCTTAAACATCATCTCAGTGACCAGCTCAACTAATATTGAATTTGTAAGAACCATCTTGCTAGTAGAGGCAAATAATTGGTAGATATAAAGAATTTGGGATTTTTCCCCTTGTTTGCCACCCACTCCTCTGTAGCTAAAATAAAGTTGTTCGTTCGTACCCAGGCTTCAGAGTGCGATTGTTAGTTAAAAATGGCGGACGATTTTGAAAACAACCGGTTTCTAGCGAATGAAGAATGTTTACCAAATGTACGCGCCACAAAGAGCTGATCTTAAGCTAATAATCATCTTAACGAATACTGATAAAGTGTTGAAATAATAATGGAGTTAAAAAATGACGAAGTGACCTCGACGTTAGAAAATCAAGATGAGAGTACTGACTTGAATTTGAAAGAAGAAAACAGTTTGATTGATGGAGTTGAACCATATAAAAGCCAGACCCAGGATAGATGTCCAGATAAACGCTTAAACTTCAAAACACTCGGTTGCACATATCCCCCGTCTGGATTCACTGCAAAGATCGTGACTCGTGTACTGATCTGTACTATTGCGTGGGTCACTCTGTGGTCCATTTTGAAGCACCAAGTCTTACCTGGAGAAAATATCTTTGGTTTATTTTCTATCATTGTATTAGCTTCATTTTTCGGGTTCCTTATTCGAGTATTCCCACTGTTTCAGTTTCCGCCGCTTCTTGGCATGCTAATAGCTGGCTTCCTGTTAAGGAATTTACCAGAGCCTTTAAACTTCGCCTATTACATCAATCCGAAATGGTCCGCTTTCTTAAGGAGTGTGGCTCTTGTTGTAATTCTTCTTCGCTCTGGCCTTGAACTCGATCCTGGAGCGTTAAAGAGACTGAAGTTTACAGTCTTAAGACTTGCGTTTGGTCCTTGTATTGCAGAAGCTGTGACGATTGCTTTGATAGCAAGGTGGCTTTTGGTTATGCCATGGCTGTGGGCTTTCCAATTAGGGTGAGGTTGCTCTCCTGCTTTAGATACAGAGTTGGATGATGATTGGCACAGCATGAACAGTGTGTAACTCATGAAAAAAAAATTACCACATCCTCAAAGCCGATTGGCTGAAAATTGGTCTATTAACTTCCCATACAAGTTATTGGACTAGTCTCTCACTAATGTGAGTGCAGAGATAATCTTTTGTTCTCTTTTACTGATCTAAAGCTGAAGCCAGGTAATTAATGAGTTATTACCATAGTTTTTCACTTTTAAGCCGCACCAATCCATTTTTTCAAATAATTTCTAAATCTTGAATGCAAAGCAAGGTTGAGTTGGGAGTTGTGGCTTAAAGCCGATTTTTTCAGAGTGTTTTCCAAAAATAAACTTGACAAAAGTGTGTTTGTTATTTCTCTCTAAAATGGGGGTTGTGGCTTAATAGTGAGTGTGGCTTAAAAGTGAATAACATTCATAATGATAACCACATTAGCACAGCTGTCTGGGAAAATATTTACCCTCTTCTTTCATAATGACCTTGATATGCTTGCCTGTACTGTGAAAAGACCTCAGGCAAATATTTTTCCCAGACAGACCTCACACTCTGTTATTAAGATATATATATATATATATATGTACAATGTTTTGATGCTTTTAGCATTTTAACACTTAAAAGTGTATTAATTGTTTGATATTTCCAATAATGAGTTATTTGTCTGCAATGTAGATTTGTGATGGGAGCAGTGTCACCGGCAGTTGTCGTACCTCAGCTCTTAATCTTGCAGGAGAGAGGATTTGGAGTGCAACAAGGCATACCAACCCTTGTTATGGCAGCTTCATCTTGTGATGATGTCCTAGCTATCAGTCTTTTTGGAGTGTTTCTTGGTGTTGCATTCTCACAGGGTATGGAGTGACTTGCAATTCCAGATTTCTAACCCATTCATGTGTCCAATCCATACAGGATTACCAGACACTTTGTGTCTAGTAATAAGACACTTTGAACTAAAATTTTAAAACTTAATTTACACATTGCCTTTAATGTCTTTCCCTTATCCAAACCTACCTTGTTTTTTTTATTTTCATTTATTACTATGATACTCTGAAGTCCCTTATAATTGTATAAAGCAGAATAGGTACAGGGTGGAAAAATATTTCAAAATTAATAATAGTACAGAGTGGAATAGTAGAATGATGAATGTAAACACTGAACATTGTGTCCCAGAAAAGAATAATGATAGTCTGAAAACCTGCAGTGGAGATGCTTGGCTTCCGAAACCAAGAAATTAATAATAGTACAGCCCCAAATAAGGTCCATATAGAGTGGAAATTAAGTCAAAAATAAATAATAGTACATATATTATTATTAAGGACTTCAGAGTAGCTGTAAAATCTGAATTCCATACATTGAAAATTCTGATCATGTATCTTTGCAATTAATGATTTCTTCCTCCTCTCAAGATTTCATTTTATCTCAAAACCAATTGTAACTTCATCAGCAGAACAAACCTTGTTACTCAAATTTTAACCTCACCCAATCAGATTCATGATAATATGGTAAGTTCAAATTAGAAGTTGAAAAATTTTGGCTCAAGTTGTTTGGTGACTTGGTATAGAGTGTCTGGCAAGTAGTTTCTCAGGCAAAAAGTGTCCAGTAATTGCCTACAGATGTGTATTACTGTACATATAGTTTAGCTCTCTTTGGTAATATAGCAAAATATGTTGATTATTTGGTTTTCAATTCATGTCAGAGCAATTTGTGCATTTTTGGCAACTGTTCAACCAAAGAAGTAAAATTTATGGAGAAGGCTGACTACTCCTTACAGTTTTTTTTTTCATATTTTCCTTTAAACAAACAGGAAATCTTGTCTTCAATATATTCCGGGGTCCGCTGGAACTCATTATGGGTATTGTGTTTGGGATCCTTGTTGGAGCAGTCTGTTGGCTGTTCCCACATAAGGCAGAGGTGAGTTTCTTCTTACGTTCTTTGGCAATTACACTAAATAACAAAGTTTTGACAATAGTCAACTCTAGCAAAGGCAATAGATGTTTTCTATTGTTACATTACCCAAACAAAGTACAATCTTTGGTTCCAGTCAAACAAATGACCCTAATTTTTCAACAGTCTCTAAACCACCAACCTTATAACATTTTATTGCTTCTTTTGCCATATTTTTCTAAATAACTGATGAGAATGAAAAAAAAAACCGTGCACTGTTTAAAATCTGCACGACAAGTTGGCTATGGAAACTGGTTTTAGCAATGATAAATGGGCAAAATGTTTTATCTTTGACTCCATGGCCAGCACTTGACATCTACTTACTTCTATAAAAAAATTATATAATAATAAAAAAGATATCTACATGTAGTGTACACACAGTAGAATGTGATTATACAGGATCAACCAGTTCTGAAACAGTGAGTTGGTGTTGCAGAGTGATGTCTCAAGAAACAGGTTTGTTCTCCTGCTTGGCTGTGGGCTACTGTCTATGTTTGGTAGCAATGCCATTGAGTTCTCAGGGGCTGGAGCTTTGGGTGTGCTCACCATGGCAACCATTGCAGCTCATGGCTGGGGTGATATTGGTAAGGTGAGATGCAAATAAAAAACTTAACATAATAGGATTAGCTGCTTTGAAGGAGACAAAGTATTATGACTCAAAGATTTTTGTGTAAGAGCTCAAAGTTGTGTTACTTACTGCTAGTTTAGTTTGTTTTTTAAAATTACCAATCAATTTCATCTACAGTACATACTGAGCTAATTTAATAATAGAACGTTTTCACCTGATGTCGTAGTGGCCATGTTGGTGTCCTTGAACAAAAGAATTTTAATTTTTTTCTTTTGTGTAGGACACCAACATGGCTGCTTCATCTTTTGTCTTTGGCATCTCTAGGGAGTGTGTGAAAATGGTCTATATCTTATTTATTTACCAACAAAGGGTATTTTGATTTTAAAATTTTATGAACCCATATTATGAATAATTGTTATTAGATAACACTTACCTTTGCTTAAGTCATTGATGGTTATGATAGTCACTAAAACTAGAAGCAATCAATGCTTGAGTTAGTGGATTCTAACTTAAGTTTTTTAGGCAAACATATTCTGGTCCTCTGCTTTGGCATGATACTGAGGCTATTGGGTACAGCCACAGAAAATCAAGATTGCTTGCAGTATGTAAGGGAACATGTGACACAGGGAAAATCACTACTTTAGGTTTACAAAAAATTTTAAGACCAGGATTTTTAAATTTAGACTTTCAAATTGATTGTTAAAGTGAGACAACAAAAACGTCTGTCGGAATGTTATTTTTTATTTGGTTTGCATAAAAATATGATTATAGGAACCAGTATGTTATGCAATGGGGCTAGTTTGGGAGTTTTTCCAGCCACTGCTGTTTGGTCTCATTGGTGCAGAAGTCAGCACTGAGTACATTCAGGACAGCAATCTAGTTGGTGAGTGATCTTCAAATCACAGTCTCAACTTGTAGCTACAGTCTGACCTCTACTAAGTGGTCACCTACTAAGCACCCACCCTCCACTAAGTAGCCACTTTCAAAAGTCTTGATTTACTCGTCAATAGACTCTGTATTTGATACCTTGACCCCTATTAAGTGGTCACTTTTTAAAATTTCAAGGGTGGCTGCCTAATAAAAAATGGACTGTAATAATTAATTCTGTGGCTTTATTCCTTACTCTATTATGCTTGGACCATCTTTGAAACTCACGAATGTAAGTGTTATGCTTGTGGATTTGGTGGTGAATGAAAAATAGGCAGTGTTGCACATATATAGTAATGATAGTATAGAGACAACCAGTAAAATGGCAACAAGGCCTCATGGATCAGATGGAACTAAAGCCTATCTTAGAACCTTTATGAGCCAGTAGTTTTTTGAAGAGTGATTGCCTGATGGGGCAGAAATTGAAGCTTGCTGAAAAGACAATTGTGAATACCACTTGAAAATAATTTTTTTAGTTTTGTAAGTGTACTTTCTTCAATGTCAGTCAATGTGTTTTCATGGTTTTTAGTTGTCTAGTGTATAAACTTAGGTAAAGTTGTTAAATCTGAGCCCCTCTCTTGTAAGGACTATTTCACATGAGTACTCACTTGTCAGATTGCTGTTTGTGGCCTTTTTGAGCAAAGTAAACTGCCTGGGTGAACAGTTAGCATGTTGTCACATAATCCTAAGGTCATAAGTTTGAGCCCCTGTCAAACCATTGTGTTGTGTCCTAGAACAAGACACTTTATCTGAATTTTTCCAGTCGAATCAGCTGTTTAAATGAGTACCAGTTCTTTTGGGGGCACATATCTGTTGGTAAGGAGACAGCCAGTAAAACAGCACTAAGGCTTTACAATTCAGAAGTAACAAATATTAGCCTGTACTGAACCCTTAAAAATTTTTTTTTCAGCCTGAGTGTTAGCAATTGTTGACATTGTTGTTTTTTTTACGAAATATTAAAATGCCAACCCAGTACCAAGAGAACAGTCTGTTCTTTCTATTGAAAGGTCGATGTTTAGGAGTTCTGATCATTGGCTTGGGAGTCCGCCTACTTGTGACCTATATCGTTGCCCTTGGAAACAACTTGACAGTGAAGGAGAAGTTATTTATAGCTGTTGCATGGCTACCAAAAGCCACTGTTCAGGTTAGTTGCTATGGGCAGCTAGATAAGCATGTGATTACTAAGCAGAAAGTCAGTTTTGTTATTGAGCTAAAACTACACACAGTTTTTTACATTTTTACAAATCTAGCTAGTTTCCTTTATTTCTTTGCAACGAGACTAAATTCAAGATGACTTCAAAACTTTACTCAGAGATTAGTCCAAAACTAGGTTTTCTCACGTTATTAAGGCTGAAAGGTTTTTCCCTTGAGAACAACAAAATTAAACTAATAATAAAGGGCTATTTTATTTTTGAGTAGCCAAGGTCAATGCAAAAGCAGTCACAATCACGCAAATTATTCGGAATACCAAAATCATCTATTTTTGTGCTGTAATAACCCGAAATATTTGTAAAATTTTCCTACTCGGGCCCGTATTCTTCTTTGAACAAGTTTAGGAAATTTTGTTTTTAGTCGTTAGTGGTTTGCGTCAATTTCTTCCCATTTGCCGGTCTTTTTTTTAATGTCTTATCTAAGACATATGATAATGAAATATATTTTGTAAATGTTACGTAAGGAAAAGTAAGATATTGATAAACTGAATGGGGACGAAAGGGTATTTTCTGTACTGCACGAGATAAAAGAAACAAGGTTTTTCTTTTCTATCTCCGCACTAACACAGGGCTCGAACTTGCCGCCTGTAGGTGGCCAATGCTACCAAAAAATGGATGCTGGCTACTAGATTCTTAGAGCTTGTAGCCAGCTGGCTATTAGAAGATTGTGTAGAACCTGCAACTGATTAACTAAGATTTCTTGTTTCTAATAAACGATGAACAATATGGTGAACGAATGAAGCTTATCTGCTTTCTTGGGCAAACGCATCTTGTGGGCCTTGTGCACACTTCTAAAACTTGCGCTCTGGCTACCAAACTCGTTTTGCCTCTGGTAACCAGCATGCTGTTAGGGAGATTTAGCATCGCGTATACGCGAAATGCGAACTTGAAACGTGATCACGTCCGCAAGATTTTCATGCGTCTGTGGTTTCACGTTTGCCGTACGTACGCCAAAGTAAGGGTTTTCGCGTTTGATATTTACGTGAGATTTTTTGATCTTTTTTTCAAGCATAAAATTAGATTTTAATTCGTAAAAAAGGTAAAGGGATGTTATGCTTAATGTTCAGTTAGCTAAATTGAAGAAACAACACGAGAAATTGTTCAGATAGTGCAAATTGGCAATTTTCAATCAAACAATTGTTAATTGTGACAAACAGTAAAAAATCTTTTTTACTTTGCTAATATGTACTTTCAGAATAAGATTTAAATTGCTTTTAATTTACTTGACACTAGTTTCCAGTCTAATTCGAGTCTCTCGTGTGTTTTCGCGTGAAGCTCACGTCAAGTGAAGCTAAAACCAAGAAAACAAGACAAATATACGGCAACCGGCAGACGGCAAATTGACGTTTGCCGTCTCACGTATACGCCGTGCTAAATCTCACTATTTAGAAAAAAGTTAATTTCGAGCCGTGAATCTAAAAACCTATGAACTATAAAAGAGTATGTTAAAGTGACTACGAGACGCAGGTTAATCTAGTGTGTTCCTTGACGCATACTTTCGAAAGGATTTGTTGAGGAGTACTTAGGTTTCGTCGGACTCTGTGTCTTGAATTTTTTTGTAAACATTTTGTAAACATCTCAAAATAACTGTCCGATTCTCCCATAGGCTGCCATAGGATCCATGTCCCTCGACGTCGCACGTACCCGAGGCTACACAGGACAGTACCAAGAAGACCTCGGAATACAGGTTGATCTCCTAATTCTCTGCAAAGGCAACGCGCGTTTGAACTCTAGTTTATTCGTAGTGTTTGTTCCAGCTATTATGAATTGTTTATTAGTTGAAGCTTTTGAATGCAAATGCATGTGTGATCTTTAAGTTTTTGGTAGCTGGTGGGTCGTTTCGTGTAATTTTGCTTTCAAGTCAAGCTATATTTTTGGTAACTTTTCCTTTTGTTTGTCTTAAAAGTGTTATGGTATAAATGTTAAAACGTGTTACGGAAATTACACATGCGATAATTTTAGAAGACGCTCTCTTTAAGTATAGGAAATCTCTGAATGTCTTGTATATTTTTATTGTCGGTAGTTTTTTTTAAAATGATAACTGAAGGTGACGATCGCTTAGCACAGGTCCTTTTGTAGCGTGGGTTAAAAGGACTTTTGTTTAATAGAGTCAACTGTTCTCCTGACTAGAAGCGATTGAATTCTTATTTAGTCGATATTAATGCGACAACGACAACATTACAACTATACTTTTGGCGCAAATCAAAATTCCACAACAACAAGGTGTGAGCCAGCAACATTTGATCTCGGCTGAGCTACAAAACCAAACGAAAGAAATGATTGTTTTAGTACATATACCACACAAGTGAAACCAAAAAATATTTACGCGCGCCGTCGTGCTATCAAGTTGAAGTCACATGACAATTATAAGTCAGGAATGGTTGATTTACTTACCATTAAATACTGACAAACCAAATTTTGTTGCCAATTTTGTGTTTTTGGGGACACCTTCATCATTTACTGAGGTTATTTCCTCTTCGGTAGCCGAAGCGAAACGGGAAGCCATTTTGTTTCCGTCTCTTTCGCTGCTCGGAGGTAAATAGCACTGGATATTTTACCTCCGAGCAATTTGGGTTAACCAATCAAAACGCGCGAAAATGGATATTCACTTGTGTGGTAAATACTAACTAGAGGATATTACATCAATACATGGCCGCGCGGAGATACGAATTTTATCTACGAGTGTTGATATTTTCGACACAAGAAGATAAAATTCGTACCTCCAAGCGGCCATGTAATTTTCTTTTTAGTACATACTTAGTGAGATTCTACATGTTTCTCTAAGTCATCAACGAAGTAGATTGAGAAGTTGTTTTAACGGCGGGAAAAGTTTCATATCGATCACACGTGATGATACGGAAATCGTGCGTTCTGATTGGCTGTTTTTGATATCACCACGTGTGATTAATTTGGATGGTTCATACGCTATATATTTCACCGATCTACTATGTAAATATCGAACAAAGTATGTGATAATAGTTTTTATACATTATCAACGTTCACGTCGAGGTGTCGTGCTGTTCAGAAAAAGTGGGACACACTCAGTCATAAATAAAATGTCTCTCTTCTTTTAGACTTTTTGTTATTGAACAAACGCTTTAATAAGTATTTTTTATGTTTCAACTTTAATGAACATTGAAATTAAAACCAACTGACCGTAGCTACCTAATCTCGCTCACACTGGTTCCAGTAGAAATTTCAGGATAGTTGTGTATGATTAACCTCATTATCTTAGTTCTTCGATCGCTTAACTCGTTTGATTTCGTTGCAGATTTTAACTACAGCCGTGATATCAATCCTATTGACGGCTCCAATTGGTGCAGTGCTGATTGGCGTCACGGGACCAAGGTTGCTCCGACGTGTTGTAAAAACAGAGCGCGTCAATGACAAAGATCAAGTGGAAATGACGTCATTTGTGTGTGACACGGATAATGTTCAAAGGACAGCAGATAATGCAGTGCAAGTTAATACGACTGTGTAACGTAAGATGTTTGCCGCTCGACTCAAAACAACTAGTACTGTAATGTGTATAGTCTGCGAACATTTCTAGTTATAATTGGTTAAAAATTGATCAACTGTATCAGTTGTAACGGGGTTATTGCGGGACTAACATTGAATTTTTATCCCTGTATGGGGATCACTCGCAAGGCCGAGATACCAAGAGATCGTACCTTTATTTTACGGTGGAACTTTCTTGCGAGATATTACATCGCTGAACACTGAGCCAAGACTAACTAGAATTTTTTAGTATACAGTATGAGCTAACAATGTTTTAGTTTGATATCTGTCAAGCAAACAGTTCAGCTGATCGAGTTCTGTTCAGGCTTGCAGGAGTTGTAAAACTTATCTTTAACAAACCTAAATTACTTAATCATCTTGATGACAGATGCTAATCGAAATGACCAGAACCACACAAGGTGTAAGCATGCGTTAAAAGGTTCATAGCTAAGTAGTTTGTCTCATTAGTCAGCTTACTCATAGAGACCCTCTGAGAGCTCAACAAGTACAACACGAAAAGTCATGGAACTTTCCAAAATGTTCCGGAATCATCAGTCTGGACCTTGAACTCTAGTTTTAGACAACAAATTGAAAGCGTCTATGCTCTATGAACAATCCTCTGTGTTTCGTTAAGCTATCAGACTTGTCTCAAAATGTAATTCATCTAATAAAGGTCTAAAATACAAACTTAAGCGTTTTGTGTCGATACATATCACTCCCTGTTTTAGATAAAAGCCTCCTGGTATTTTGTAAATTTTTTTGTGAGTAAATGGAAATGGTTAGATAAGAAAACGAGTTTTAAAAAATAATATATGTAGCCAAAGCGTATCAATTACCAGAACGTGACGTCAAGCCTAGGGTGTAAAATTATAATTCTAAGGCTTGGTCAGTTAAAAAAAAACTTCACTTTCATGCAACAAACTTAAAAAATTATCAAATGTAATATATGAAAACTACAATACAAGATTCGCTATGCCGTGGACTATGTTGGAGATAAAAGAAAAAGAATCCCAAACAAAATCCACAATAGACGAACCAGGTAAGATAGATATTAAGCAATGCTATAGGTTGTCTCTTTTTTTGTTTGTATTTTCTGGTCAGTTTTAGTGTTTTTTTTGTTTTGTTTTTGTTTTACAAATATAACGTATAAAGTAAAAGCAACAGCACAATGGTTACAGGCCTCCATTATCAGCCAAATACCGCTGCAGGCAGTTTGTTAATTCAGTGAACGGCTCGACGTCCGCAATCCGTCGATAAGTGGGTGGGACAATGACTGCGAGATTGAAAAAAGAAGAATTTATTAGTAGATCTTTTTTTTGAGGGACCATACACGTAGGGTTGTACAAGGTCTTGGGGCTGGTGTGGAGAAGAATTTCATGAATATCCTCCAGGGGATGGAGTGGGAGATTCTCCCAGTCGAAGGCCTCCCATCTTGTTTCTGCCAGCTGCATTTGGCGGCAGGGACTCAAGAAATAAAACGACCTGTATTGTATTGTTTGAAGGAGAGTTATAAAAACCATTTCCTCCACATACCAGTGGTATGGGGCGTCCTGATTTTCATATCCGTCAAAAGTGACCACAACCTTTTGTTTTAGCGGCCAAGGAAAGACGTCGATACAATAATGTTATTCATCAAAGGTATTATAAATAATTGAGCTAGCGAGTGGCAGGTCTATTGAAAAGTGATATGTATGGTTGACCCAAAGGTAAGACCTGTGACGAACAAATTTCTGCTTTTTGACAAAATCTATGGGCAAAAAAAAAAACTGTAAGGCGTTTATCTGTCAATGTGTTAATTGCTCTTGTTTTTTTGTGTGTGTCGCATGCAGACCAAGCAAAAGGAAACTTTTGAAGTTTTCTGATAAATGTCCGTGACATATTTGTGGAACCGAATGGCAACAAATTATCTTCTTTTCTTTGCAGCGAACTACAAGTGTTATTTATGAGTGATTATAATTATTTTGAATTGTTGTGAATTTTAGCAAAAGATGGAGGTTTCAAAAGACCTTTATACGCACGCTCAATGAGAATTTGTTGTGTTTTTAGCATAATCTCACTGCTCAACTAGTAATAGTTTGGTGGACGGAGGAACATTGATCTTCAACTCTCGAAGATAGGATTTAGAAAATAACTCTTAAATGTACTGCTGCCCATGTGCTTGTTAGTCATGCTAATTATACGAATAAAATATGCCTAAACTATGGCTAATAATTGTTTATGATCTACAGTTAAATGTAATATTAAGAACTCGGTAACAGCAAATTTTTTCGTTTGTAGTAGAACTATCGGTAATGGGGGGTCAGCCGATTGACTTGATACTCCATGTGCAGAGTCCAGCTGAGGAGTAGTGTCAAATGCCATATGAATGAAAAGTTGTCAATTTCTTTCATTACGGTGAAACTGACAAGCACCTTCGCAGGAGGTCAAAATGGCCGTTTTAGAGACAATTTTAGCTTAAGTTTAAGGCCCTGTAGAAGAAACAAAAAAGCCAAAGAGTGAAATACTGCCAAATAGTTTTAGACGTTTATGTATGTACTTTGTGATAAAAGTCAAAAATCTTTGAAACAACTAATTGTTTTTGTCTGAAACACAATGTTGTAAGTGAAGAAAACCCTTTTTTGTAAAGTCTTGAAAATGGACCATTAATAGAGGCTTTTATAAAATGAGTGCCAAAGTTTAATCATAAAATTTGCATTTGATTGAAAGAGCAACTTCCGTAGTGCAAACTTATTGGTCAAAGTACTAAGTTTGTGCTGAATTTGATATCTGTATAAGCCCGCCAAATAACGAGGTCTGGCAAAATTCCAAGTTTTTACAGACATTTTGTGAGATGCTTTAGGGACTGTCTTTGTCAGACGAACCTGATTTGGCAGCCAAATGATAAAATCAACAACAATTTTACTTGCAGGAAGTCGAAATTTATACTTCTGAGGTATTCATAGTGTGTCTGCTGCTTTAAGTTAGCAAAAATACAGCACTGCGTTTGCTCAGAATAGCGGTTCTCGAGCGTCAGTTCATCCATAACCAGAAATCTCCTACGTTTTCTAATTTCTATAATTGGTAAATGTTCTCTGTCGATCCTGGTTGACAATAAAAAAGAAGGAGCAGCTAATTTTATCGAAAACATCTTTCCCCAAATCTCTTGACTTGGGGGCCTGGGCACTAAGTCTTGATCGATCAAATAATCAAAAATTATTTCGCGAATGACAAGATGGTTTGCTCTTTAATTTTTCATTACTGTAACAGTGTTTGACTTAAAATCAAGAAGTAATTATTAAATGAGATAAGGTTAACCATAGTTAACCCCTTTGGTTTTTTGGGGATAAAACAAGTAAAGTGCTATTTTACCGATTTCCAAACGCTTTCGCACAACTTTTCTTTAATTAGTGACACATGTTTTGAGCCTATGTTGATCGCGCCATCACAGCAAACTACGAAACACGTTGTTTGATTTAAAATTTGATGCTCTACCTAAAACAACGACTAGAACTTAATAATTTCTTGTCTGCTTTACAAATTCAGCAGTTTTTCTTTGAAAATTCATGTTTGTAATTATTTTCAGTTGTTTTAGAACTTTTTAAACAAATATACAAAATCCGAAAATTTGGCTGTCAGCCGCTATTTTTGATTTATGGAAGTTGTTGCCATGGCAATATAGTTAATTTTATAGATTAACAGATGAGTTATTTGGTCATGTGCAACAACTTGCCAAACGAAATGTCATTCTTTTTAACTGCTTGCAACATTTTGGTGTAAACAGTTTTTAAGTTTTGTAGTTTTAAATTTTCAAAATAAAGTTAGAATAGTCTTTATTCCCGAAGATTATGATTTCTCGCGTTATTTGAGAAAATTCAACTACCGCTTATTTAGTCTTTTGAAGACCTTGAGCAGGAGGGCGATCTGTTAAGTGTGACAAGAATGGCGAGTTTATAGTCTGCACAGACAAGGAAAGGCGACCATATAAAACGTTATATACAAAACCGAAATCGCTTTTAGATTCTAAATAAAGTTAGAATAGTCTTTATTCCCGAAGATTATGATTTCTCGCGTTGTTTAAGAAAATTGAAAACTACCGCTCATTTAGTCTTTTGAGGACCTTGAGCGGCTACTGCTCATATAACTACTTCGTTCAAAATAAGCTTCCATTGACTCTGTGCGCCGGTTTCAACTTTTCTTCCACATGCTCTGATGTTATATTTAACAAGTCAAGTGACATACATCTTAAGTCAAGCACCTCAGCGAAATCACATCTTTGTTTGGTGACCTAGTGCAAAACTCCAAAAGAAGAAGTATTATTATTTTTTGAAACTATGACTTCAATTTCGAGGCTTTCGACACGCAATGTTAGATGACGCCAACAGAAATGTACAAGAAATCTACTACGGTAAGTTTGAAGCTATAGTCATTTCCTTTCGAACAACTGACAGTTTAAATGTGTAAATGTAGTTTTTTTTTCTCGCTTTAAGCGAAAGATCAGTATTAGTTCAAAACGCTAATTGATATAGTCATCCAAATAAGAGGCCAACTCTAACTTTTTGTCGAAAAACCAATCTTTTTAGAAATACTTCTATAAAACTGCAGTGGAAACCCTTGATTAAAATCTTTTTGGGGAACTCTCCGGTTGACCAACTGTATTGAGATCATTTAGTTAATTAAAGAATACGTGGCTACAGCGCCATTGGTTCCAGTTCGCCTTAAGAATCTAATACGGTATTATGAAGTAAACGCTAATGCGAAGAAAAAATAATAACAAAAAATTTTTGGTTCACAGTTGAACTTTGACTATTCTTAACTATTTTACTGCATCACGTATTTATCAGTGTGTATACCGTGTCCTTTTTCAAAAAAGTTCGTATACACGGCGAACCGAAAATATTGGGGTGATAGATTTCCACTTTAGAAGTGGCGAGAAAGACGTCTCAGAAGCATTAACTATTTAATTATTTTCAAGTCAGCTAGAAATCTCAGAGGAAGTCGATCGAAGACTGTTAAACAAATTTACAAAATAAAATAAAGCAGAGAAAAAGGTTTTACTCCTTTGATCATTGCGTACGATCTCAATTGTCGTATGACTATGTGCACTAAAGTACTTTATCTAATCAAGTAATTTTTTAGATATCGATCAAGAAGTGCTGTCACGCAGAAAGATTACTTAGTGTCCAGGCCCCCAAGTCAAAAGATTCTTCTCGCAAAATGAGGGAAAGATGTTTTTGATAATGTTAACTGCTCCTTTATCTTTATTATCAACCAGGATCGACAGCTAGAGAAAACCTAACAATCATAGAAATTATAAAATGTAGGAGATTTCTGGTTATGGACGAAATGACGCTCGAGAACCGCAATTTTGAGCAAACGCAGCGCTGTTTTATTGCCATCCTTGCTAACATTAAAGCAACAGACACACTATGAATACCTCAGAAGTATAAATTTCGACTTCCTGCAAGCAAAAATGTTGTTGATTTTATTATTTGGCTGCCAAATCAGGTTCATCTGACAAAGACAGTCCCTAAAACATCTCGTACAAAATGTTTGTAAAAACTTGGAATTTTGCCAGACCTCGTTATTTGGCGGGCTTGTACAGATATCAAGTTCAGCACAAACTTAGTACTTTGGCCAATAGGTTTGCACTACGGAAGTTGCTCTTTCAATTCAAACGCATATTTTGTGGTTAAACGTTGGCACTCACTTTATAAAAGTCTCTATTAATGACTCGTTTTCAAGACTTTACAAAACTGTGTTTTCTTCACTTACAACGTTGTGTTTCAGACAAAAACAATTAGTTGTTTCGAGGATTTTTGACTTTTACCACAAAGTACATATATAAACGTCTAAAACTATTTGGCAGTATTTCACTATTTGGCTTTCTTGTTTCTTCTACAGGGCCTTAAACTTAAGCTAAAATTGTCTCTAAATCGGCCATTTTGACCCCCTGCGAAGGTGCTTGTCAGTTTCACCGTAATGAAAGAAATTAACTTTTCAATTATGGCAATTCCGCACACCGAGTACCAAGTCAATCGGCTGACCCCTCATTTCCAGGTTCTGTACCGGTTTCTCAGTCAGAGCCTCTTAAATCTGTCCAATGGCCCTGACGCGCGCTACCAATGGATTCTTTCCCGAGGACATCGGATCTCTCATTTGGAGCATAGCACTTTCAAGACCTATTTTTGTTTGTTTTTGAGTGCTGGGAACCACTTCCACTTTTACCAGGCACCGTTGATATTCTAGAAATCGTAAAAAAGAAAATCTATGGCCTTATAGTTATTATGTATCTCTTACCTGGTTCGTCTGTTGTGGACTTTGCTTCGGGATTAATTTCCCTTTGTCTCAAACTTAGTCCATACCATAGCGAATCGCGGTATTATAGTCTTGGTATACTGAATTTTCAGTAGGGTACTCGATCTTGCGACAAGCAAATATTTTTGTGTTGCCGTCCTTTGCATGTAGATGCATGACTGACGAATTTTTTTCACTCGTAGTTTTTACATATCGCAAATTTATCCATTTGCTTTGACGTCACGTCATTGTCGGCTTCAAGCTCAACCTCGTACCCAGGCTCATTTTCGGGAGTGAAATGAGCCTGGGTACGAGGTTGCTTCAAGCTTACTATAGTACTTAAAACAATAATACTTACTATTATTTTAAAGCTATTTTATTTACTCATTTTGATATATATTTAGTTTATAAAAAAACGCCAGAAGGCATTTATCTAAAAGGGGGAGTGATAAGAAACGACCCAAAACGCTTAAGTTTGTATTTTAGATCTTTACTAGATGAATTACATTTTAAGACAAGTGTGGTAGCTCAACGAGACACAGAGGATTGTTCATAGAGCAGACACGCTTTCATTGTTGTCTAAAACTAGAGACTGATGATTCCGGAACTTTTTGGAAAGACTAACGCATGCTTAGATTAGCATCTGTCAGCAAGGTGATTTAGTGATTTAGGTTTGCTAAAGATAGGATCTACAACTCGTGCAAGCCTCAACGGAACTACGCACTGGAACTCGATCAGCTGAACTGTATGATTGACAGATATCCCAGAAACAATGTCGGATATTTCTGCGTAAGCTAAATATTCCAGTTTAGTAGTTAAGCAGTCTATCTCTGACATCTATGAAGAAGCTAGAGCGTTTCACTGCAAAATAAAGGTTCGACCCCTGGTATCTCTGCCATTGCGAGTGTATAAATAAAATCCCCGGCCCCGGCCGTAATAGTGACCATGAATACATTAAAATGCGATGTAATTAATCATGTAACGGTAGAAAGCTACGATAATTATGAAGTGATAATAAAAGAAAAGAAAAATATTATCTTAGTCTCATTCATTAGTTATGGTTTTGTCGATCTGGGGCCACCAGAATGCTGAATTTGAGCTGTTTCGAAGGAAAGAACAGGAGAGAAGTTCAGACTACTGTGTGATATATATATGATACTGACGAGGTTTGGGCAAGCACACTAATTCATGAGTAGTTTCCAAGTCTACAGACTTTTTCTTTTACTTTCTTTTTGAAAGAAGAAACTTTGGTGTAAAGAAACAGGCGCTATGGTTAACCTCAGCCGACTTGCAAAGAAAGTGCCAAAGCCTCGTCTAAAGTTTAACGCGTTCCAAAATAAAATGGGTTTTTCCAAAACTGCAGTTTCCGTTAAATTGGTTCATTTGTTGCTTAACAATCAATAAACTTCAGCAATAAAAGTACGTTTTGTTAAGTAATGAAAAATTTAATATTTCAAGTTACTATAAACCAACAAAATCTGGCAGGTTCCTTTGTGTTATAACAAACCAAATTTTGTTTATAAATTTACCGAATGCTAATATAAAACACAACGGTTTTAATAAACAGAAACTTGGCGTTTATTGCCGAGTGTTCAGTTTGCAAGCATTTAATAACAAAAAAACAATCTATATTTCACTGCCATGTGAAAAAGTTCCAGTCACTGCATGCAAAAATCTAAAGTTAACAAGCAGCCACTGATAACCAAGGCTGCAGAAATTCTACGTCCATTGAATACCGAGGCTGCAGAAATTCTGCGTCCATTGATAACCAAGGCTGCAGAAATTCTGCGTCCTTAAAGGATCCAAGCTGTAAAATTTCTATGACTTATAAAAAACGCCCCAAAACAACTTCAAAAGTGGGAGACTAAGACTAACATTTTCTTGGCCTCGTAAATGAATAAGGGATTTTTAAAACAACAAATTTAAACCATTTATTACTTATTAACTATGGGACCTAATATACACGTTAAAAATCCGGGCAAAGACGATGTCCATGTACATACTTATGATTTTAGAAAGAGTTTTTTTTATTCACACTTAAATGTAACATAAATAAAACAATAAGCTTAGAACGTCTAGTCAATCTAGTTGGCTTTTTGAAAGACGAGGTCCTCGATCCTTTTCTTTAAAAGTTCTCGGTTTTCTGGGGACTCGCTGCTTACTACCCAAACTGCATGGCGTCCTTCTTTTAATGCTGCCGCAACCGCATAGCCAGAGCAGCTTGCAACCTCTACTACAGTATCGCCTTCCCTAGACAGCTGCTTCACGAGCCAGGTATATGCTTCCAGTGGAAGTTGGTTATCATGATAAGAAGGCACATGCTCGACAAACAAAAGATTTTCGTAACTTTCCAAAAACATATGCCTTGGTGTGATCTGTCTCGACACTGACCAGTGTTCATCCGCAAATGTAGTCAGCGACTGTGAAATAAGGACTTGAAAAGAACAAAATCACAAAAGTTTAGAAAAATGTATAAGCCTAAGATTAAAAGCAGTATGGGTTATCCATGGTTAATACTAAAAAGCATCTGAAAAATACAAGCATTGAAACAAAATTAACAATGGACAAACTTAGCTATTCTGCAAACAAATGCACATTCTACCATTATCAAGATGCACTATTATTGATTTTAAGGATTATCAAAAGATTTTTGAACCAAAATTGCTCAATTTAAATTGCCTAAAGTTTCCTTGTTCGCATTTTAATTGAAGACAAACACACGGAAAACTGGCAATGCGAGTAACTGTTGCTGTTGCAGAGGTGAAGTTAAGTAGAAAAGCTTTTTGTTCGGTTTTGTTGATTTATTTCGCTACATTCATCAATAATACCTTCTTTTCTCTTTATTGCTACACAACATACATTGTTTGATAATTCATCCTTGAAAAGGTATCCATGTCCGGAGGGGGGATGGGGGAGGGGGGTGGCTGTGGGAACTCCCTATATTGGGGTGGCAGGTATGATCGTCGTATTTTTTAGAGGTTAAAATTGCGATTCCGGAATTTTTTAGGGATGTTAAAGCAAATCCTGTGTTAATCCAAGAGCCTGGTATTTCTTAGGGTTAAAAAACCCAAGCTATTTGTCTGCTTGTAGTCCTGCGCTTTCGCATTCCTTGGACAGATTGCTAAGAAGTGTCCCACGCCGTCACGCTGGCCGGTCTTGTGATCTATCACGTTGAATGCTAGGCAGATTCCATTCGACTTTATCGTGAGATACGAACGAAACGTTGCCGTTTGGTTAATGAGATCTATGTCTAGTATTTGACTTAAACTGTATAACCAAACAAGAATAATATTGTCTAATTACCTTGACTATTGTTTTGAGGTTTATTTTGAACGTAAAAATGTCCACTTTGTGCAAATGTAGCACCCCGTTCAACCATTTTGTGTTTGATATTACTAACATCATCAACTGTTGTTATTAGGACTACATTGAAGGA
>JAOBRD021143530.1:0-44814 GCA_027575215.2 Hydrozoanthus sils | reverse complement strand
CAACAGGGTGGAAATTGAAAAGTTGCTGTTGTTAGCTAGAAATTATTGGAGGGGCCGGTACCCCCCCCCCCCCCACCAAATTATTGTGAGGGACCAGTGTCCCTTCCCCCCTCCCCTCCAGGTTCCGCTGCCCATGCAGGGGGAGTCAAACAGGAGATGACAGCCCAAAGAATGGCTGTTTCAGGAGTTTTACACCAAAATCTCGAGAATTGTGGAAAAAAACCCAGAATCAGGAGATCAAGACTAATCTGTGGTCCCGAGTTCCTCTCAAAAGTGTGCGAGCCAATATGTAGGATGAAATTTCGGGAATCATAACTAAAGTTTGGGAGCAGTGGAAAATTTTGGGAACACTGAAAAGTCGGGGCGTTAACCAAATGAAAACGCTACAGTCGAAACAGCCTTTCTTAGGGCTATCACCCCCAGTAAATCAAAGAGTGTAATCTTCTCAACATTATGGAAACCGGAGATAAGTGCTGGCCCTATAGAGACATGGCTTGATAAAAAGTTTAGCCTTTTTAAGTAGTGTCTAATACAACTAATGATAATAATAATAATGATAATAATGGTTTTATTTCAGCTTTCCATAAGATGGCTCTTCATCTGAAATATTTAAATATGGGTATAAATAATATAAATGATTAATGTATTTAGGAAAGGTTAATAAGTGTCTGTCATTGTGAATTACTCCAACAGACCAGTGCGGGCAGCACAGCAGAAGAAACTACAGCTGAGGACCAAGTAAGGGCAGAAGAATTGAAAAATGAAGGTCTGTTGACTAACATTCCAGTATGTAAAGTAATAATTTGTGGTGAACCATTGTTCATAGTGTATGTTGTGGCCTAATAGTAGTTGTTTTAGTGCCACTCCTTGTAGCAGCTTAATACATGCTTATTCTCGCTCAGATAGCCTGGATCGAATCAAGTTTCACAAGGGCTAAATAGAGTTTTTATCATTTAATACTGCAGCTTGTATTTTGTATACTTTGTCTTTATTATACAGTGGATCCATGTTAATGTCAGGTCACCCACAGGCCAAAAAAATTGGCCATTTCAAGAGATGGTGTTAGTAAGGCTTTATTTAGGAGAAAACTTTTAGCAACAAATAAAAACTTTTAGCAGTAATATGGAACTTAAGCAATAAGGATGCCAACATGGATTATGGCGGCTTACAAAAACACATTTCTTGATTTTCCTTTTTGACCATGTCTGGTTGATTTGCCCTCTCTTTTGTTTTAGTGAAACTTTGTGAACAGAAAAAGATGAAAGCTCCCTGCATATAGACTAACGAAGATTGAAAGAATTTTCTGTTTAATGCTCCTGTAATTGTAAAAACGCCAAAACAAAGCTTTTCACATTGTAATTTTGAAGACAAAGGCATGCAGGTGACCAGCACGATACATTCCATTGTGCAGCTATTATATTCACTATTGTTCTCTGCCATCGTTGTCAGCATTGCCGTCCTCGTTGCTTTAGATATGGTTGTTAGACCAAAACAAAATGACTGCAGTAAATAGGACCATTTTAATGAGGTGGTCATAAGGCAGGGTTCCACTGCACCAGCAACCCCAACTGACATATCATATTTGTACTGGTCCATGCTCATGTAAATGCCCAACCCCCTTTTCAAACGTAAGTTCTGATGTTTTGAATAAAAATCATTGCTAGAAAATCCTGAGCCAGTTTCCGACAATTTGTATTATATTTCTTTATAAAAAATTGTTTATCCACATTCTAGATCATTAAAGTACTTAGAAAAATCATGGTAAATCAAAATAAAGCTTTAGAGATAGCACAACAAGCTCACACATTTACATGTATATGATCAAAAAATGGCTGCTGTTAACTTTGTGACACTTAGCTTGAAAAGCCTGGGACCAAGCAGATGAACTAGCTTAGTGCAAAAAACTGTGGGCACAAGATTCAGAAAACATTTTAAGCAATCAATGAAAGTAGTTTTTCTGTAAAATCTTGCATAAATCAAACACAATCAAGGCAAAAGAAGTTTGAAAATCTTTGCAAAAGGGATAGAACTTCATTTCAGAAAGCAGTGATGCTTGAAACTTGACCATTTGATGAGTTGTGTTGCATGTCATTGTTGTTCTGAAAAGTGATTGTGATTCAGAAAGAGCAATGCTTATATACAATATTATTTTTAGTGATACAGAAAGAGTAGTTGATCATTTTATGGCATTTTTAGTATTTAATCAAATCAATTGAGGTCTCTCAAAATGTTTTATTTTTCTCAAGATTCTTGAATATTAATTTGTTCACTTGGCAATGCTTATTTGTTGCATGCTAGGTAACCAGTTGATGAGAGAAGAGAAATATTGTGAAGCTGTTAAACGCTACACAGAAGCCATGAAACTAGATAATAAGAATGCAGTGTTCATGTGTAACAGGTACTTCATTTTTCATCCAATAACAATTAATGAGATGATCAAAAACAGTTAACATACATGCAAGAAAAAAAAACTTGGTCTATGTTACCGTGTGTGGTTAGCTTGGCTCAACTGTTTCAAGTACCAGTTTTTGTGAGGCCTTGGATTGCTGTCTAGCCTTTCCAAGGGTCAGACGTTAGTTTGTGCAGCCTTTATTCATCACAGCACAGGGCATCAAACTAATTGAAAAGAGCAGGGTTGGTTTCGATTTGATTTTGGTCTTTGGTACCCAGATTGTGGCTACTGCACAGTTTATTTTGATTCTAGTATTTGGCACTCAGAATGTGGCCAATGCGCAATTTATTTTGATTTTAGTAATAAATTGGCATCCAGAATGTGGCAACTGCACAATTTATTTTCATTCTAGTAATTTGGCATTCAGATTTGTGGCAATTGCACAATTTATTTTCATTCTAGAAATTTTGCACCCAGAATGTGGCCAATACACAATTTATTTTGATTCTAGTAATTTGGCATGCAGAATGTGGCCAATGCACAATTTATTTTGATTCTAGTAATTTGACGTCCAGAATGTGGCCACTGCACAATTAATTTTTATTCTAGTAATTTGGCTTCAGATTTGTGGCCAATGCACAATTTATTTTCATTCTAGTAATTTGGCATTCAGCTTTGTGGCTGCTGCACAATTTATTTTGATTCTAGTAATTTGGCATCCAGAATGTGGCCAGTGCACAATTTATTTGTTTTGGAAATTATTAAAACCATGACATTTTGGTAGCAACATTTGGTGTGTTGAAGTCCTTTTGCAAGTTAACATGGTTTGAACTTAAGATTTTTCTTCATTTCTGTTGATCTAAAGGGCTGCAGCATACAGTAAACTGGGTGAACACAGTAAAGCCATTGAAGATTGTAAAAAAGCCATTTCACTAGACTCCAAATATGGAAAAGCCTATGGAAGAATGGGGTGAGTGTCTATAGGCAAGTTTCAGCTGAGGTCATTGTTTACATTTTGCTTCATTAGCATATAACTTAAAGTCTTAGAAATAACAGAGATAAACAACAACTGACTTTAAAACTTGAGAATGCTTATCAAAAATAGAGAGTGACCGAACTTTTGGTTCTATAAGTGTAGTTTCAAAGAAGAAATTACCACTCAAAAAAATGCAAAACAGCTGGAGGCAAGAATGATAATGAGCCATGGATATATTTTTTGTAAAATTTTCGATTTTTAAAACCACATCATGGAAAGATTACTTGGCATATCAATCTCATATTTTCAGAGAAAGCTTCTTCTACAGAAACATTTCATTATTCTGAAGCTTTGATTCTGTAGCTGAATTAGAAAGAAGAGTGCGTATGCTAATGAGGCAAAAAATAAAAACAAAAACTTGCCTATACTAAGCACAAAATACTTATTATAATTATTTGTATTTGTTGTATTCTATGTACAAACTACAAGGAGCAGCTGACTGTTAGTCAAGTAATACTTTTGCCAGAAAGAATAGGGGGGGGGGGGAGTGAAAGGGTATACCAGATGGCGATCGACAAATCAGCAGATCCAACAAAACTGATAGATTCTGATTTTGGCAAAAAGCTGCTGGATTATGGATTCAGAGCATATTCTAGCCAAGCTATGGATTTCTCACTGGCCAGAGCAATGTATTTGGCACTGAACTTGTATGGATCCATGGAACCTGAACATCCCTTTCATTTCCCCCCGAAAGGAGCTCCGATTTCAACAGCCTTACTTAGTTTGAAAATCAAATGTTGTACTTGTTAGTTCCATTAATAATCTATTACATTGTTCTAGGTTATCATATCAGAGTATACAAGATTATCAACAGGCAAAAGAATGTTACAAAAAGGTACAACTTAGCTAAGATCGCAGTAAACCTGATCCTTTTGGAAAATCCAATCAATTTCAAACAATTTGCAGGAAGACTGCTGTGCTTGTGTTCTATATGTTATTATTAGATATTAAGTGGCTATCTGCTTTGTGCATTGAGTAATTGAAGGGTCTAGTGCAAAAACAACCTAAGTGACTTTTGATGAAGTTGTCATTTCTCCTTACATTATCCCTATTAACTCTCCAGAATCATTGGGAGAATTTTACATTTTATCCTGAGTCACTTAATCATTTTTGCACTAGACCCTTCAATTTTCCCACCTTTTTTTTACTGTATAGTTTAAAAGAGGTTTGACAGTTTGAAGTGCTCAGTTATTTTATACTCAGTAACAATCAGGCAAGAAACAAATACTGTAAATGCTCTAACAAGCCCAGGGGGATTTATTGTTTTTAGACCTTCCGGATGGGAGGTTTATTAGAGAGCAATTGCAAGACAATTTCAAAATTGTCAGTAGTCATAAGACAAAATCTGGATATCAAACAGATTTAATAGCAACCAGTAAATCTGTGTTTCTCTTGTGTTATAACTAGCACCATTCAAAAGCTGAAACAGTTAAAACCATTGACAAAAACTATTTTTGGCACAATATGCCTTATATTTTGGCTCCTTCCTCTTTATGTTAGGATTTGGGGGGTGTGGGGTGTTAGAGAGAGAAGGTTTAAATTTAAAAATTGATGCTCTAAATGGGGGCTTATTACATAGGGGGAGCTTATTAGAGCATTTTTGTAATTATATCAGTTTTTTTCTATAATAACTTGCCAGGGTTCCCTGTAAGCATTAACAGATGCCAAAAAAGCCATCAGAGTCTCTTATTGTCTGAGATGACAGAGATCATAAACTCAGATTGTTTTCTCAATCCATATAACATACTCACTTCACTTACTGACAGTAACATGATGTAGTTTTTTTTAGATCAGAACTTTTCAGCTATGTTTTTGGCAAAAAAAAAATTAGGTTTACCAGAATAGACCTTATGCATGATGATGACACAATAGTGTTTTCCTGCACTAAAATGAGGCTTGGTAGTGAATATACTTACTTAATGTGTACAGTGTAATGGACATTCCCATGAATAGCCATTGTAAAACAGTCATAACAATCTGTTTAACTGTAAAAACAGTTAAAAATGATCCAAAACTCCCACGATCTCACATAGCATTTCACCGCAAAGCCTCACTTTGATGCACTTTTGATGACATCATGCATAAAGGCCATTCATGGATATTTTACTGTCTTCATTTTGATACCAGGCAGTCGAGCTTGAACCAGGAAATACTTTTTATCAGTCAAGTTTGAGTCAAGTGGAGGCAAAACTGCAAGAACAACCACCCCACCCCCCTGGGGGAGGAGGAGTCCCAGCTGGTAAGCAAAATCAGTGAGCAAAGGGATGCTTGAATTAGAATTTTTCTTTAATTATTTTTATATATTATAATTAATATATTAACACAGACTGCTGCTTACTCCAATACAATGAAGCACTGTAAACTATGCAGTGGTAAAAAGTTTTATATAATATGCAAACCTTACGTTTTCACTTTAAAACAATAGAGGTGAACTTGCAAGTGCTTGCCACCATTCAAACAAATTTTTACCAAGAAACATGATTGTGAAATTTTATCAAGAAATATGTGAATTTTACCCTTTCTTACCTCTTAACATTGGGGGTGCAGTGGCCAAGCAGTTAGCATGTTCGAGTCATTATCCTAGGGTCAAGAGTTTGATACCCAGTCAGACCACAGGGCTTGCTGTTTGAAAATCATCAGCAAGTCACAAAAAGCTCACCTAAGCTAATCAAGGTGAGCTGTCTTTTCAAAGTGATAAGGCATTAAGATAAACTTGCCAATAAGAAAGGTGAGCCATTAATTACTCTCCTCAGGTCAATTTTGTGCGAGTGATGGTGAGCGAGAGTGATCGCTTGCCTCAATTGGCAACCCTGGACCACTGTGTTGCATCCTTAAGCAAGACACTAGATACCTGACTTTGTTCCAGTCGACTTGGCTGTATAAATGAGTACCGGTTCTGCTGGGGCTAACCTATGATAGATTAGTGTTCTGTCCAGGGGGAGTCAAAGACTCTCATCAGCTTAACACAGAAACCAGAGATAAACACTGAGCCATTTAGGCTCGAGAAAGGATTTAGCTTACCTCTTAACAAGACCAGTGTAGCTAATTTATTTATTATGCACCTCATGAAAGAGTGAAAAGTTGTCCTCTTGAAGCAGCATTGTGTGCAAATGTGGTTGTTTTGTTGTTTTTATGATAATTCTTTCTCTGCTTTCACATTGAGCACATTTTAACTTGAAACTACAAGGAACTTTTATTCATTAAAATATTACAAATGTTTTTTATAAATATTGTTATCAAAATCCTTCTTACTAACATTATTTTTTTTCCTTTTCTTTTTAGGTATGCCAAATATGGCAGGAATGGATTTTTCAACACTACTGAGTAATCCAGCGATCATGAACATGGTAAAGTGAAAATAAAACTCAGTTTCTTACCCAATCATACAATTTCTATATGAGAAAATATTTTTATTGCAATTGTTGAAACATTGATTGATAAGCCATCAAGAATAAGGCAAAATTTAACCATCTAGTATTTAAAGTGCCTATGAAATGAAAAACTTAAATACCTCAGTGGATAGACCTTGCTAAATGAGGAATAGCAGTGAATTTGTCAAAATCTTTTATGGTTCTCAAGATAATAACAGTTTTCTAGCTAGGCCAATATGAAAGGCTGCAGCAACCTGTTGTTTTTCCTGGTGCCCTGTCATTTTATCAAGCACCTTCATTTTCATCCAGTGCTCTGTTGTCTTCAGAGTCTTAGCCTTAATATTAGACAAAAATTGCAGTCAAAGTGCAGAAAATTGATGTTCAACAATATTTTTCTTAGTTCACTTGAGATAAAATAATTCTCAGCCAAAATAATCAGTCTGCTTGTTGTCGTACTGTCTATTTTGCTAACTACCCAACAATCTGAGTGCAGGTACCAGAATCGGGTTGTTATGTTCTGAGACAGGACGCCCTGTCATTTCTTTTAGCTGGCTAGAACACTGAAAAATCTCTTTTGTTGTAAAAAGAGCACCAGCGAAATTCACTGTAAGCTCTGATTTGTACTCCAAAATGCATTTAACCTTGGCTTGCTTACTTCACGGAAAAGTTGATGAAATAAAAGGGATAAAGTTCTATAATGGGAAATCTGCTCACAGAACCCATTTCTCTTTAGGAAAAGCAGTAAATATAGTTTGTACCTGAATTTTCACTACTTTTAGCAGCTGTTTAATTGACCAAATTCAGATTAATGTTCTGAGTTTTCTTGCAAAGTAGAAGCTATATAATATAGACCAGGTTTTGCTGAACATAAATCCAAGGTAAAATTTTCAGATATTCAGTAAAAAAACAGTTGAAAGTAACCTTAAGTTTTCTGAACCTAAGTAATATATTAACTTAATAACTTTTATTTTCTTTAGGCACAGTCCTTTATGACTAACCCTCAGGTTCAACAAATGTAAGTAATTTAAAGTAACTTGCAACTTTTTCTGTGCATGATTGTGACACTGTAAAATTCTAGCTGTTTCAATTGTCAGAAGTTACTCAGAACGTCCTGTTTTCCATAGTATTCTCAAATAAATTCTCTTGATTTTGTCAATGTTAATACAACAGCAGAAAACATCATAGAGTATACTTTTGTACAAATCGAAATTGAACAACAACAACATAATGTGTGAACTTGCAGTATTAAACAAAGGAATAAGCAGTAAAGAATTTATCTACAACAAGCATGTACAGAACAGTTGATTATATGTCAACATCAGACTTTATTGGTGTCAATCCTTTTTGAACCCAGGTTCTGCCTACTCATGCAAAACTTGCTCATCTTGTCTTAAGTAAGAGCAGTTATTTAATTTAACTTACGAAGATATTTAAGTTTTGTTGGTAAAGCTGGACAGGATTCCACAAACATCATAAAGTTTTTCTTATACAAAAAAAACATACTCTTTGAATTTTATATTAATCCAGGGTAAAGTTAATCAGGGTTTTAAGGTACCAGTCCCTGTATTGTAATGGTTATAGCAGTGGTAAACCAAATCTCAAAAATTAATTATCTTGCATTGTTGTGAGTTTGATAAAAATAAATTGATAAAAGATGGTTTTTACTAAGCAGTGCTGAGTGAATTGAATGAATGGTCAAGAAAACTCTCAATGTTATCTTTGTTTAAAATTTCTGTCACTACCTACATTTTTTGACTGTTTTTATTTAGAAACATTGCAGTAAAAAATCTGAATTGCGTTTCTTACAATTATAATATATAATTATATGAAAATATGCATTTAAAAATAAATTATGTAATTTGTCTAGATATCTGTAAGAAAAATTAAATTTTCGCTATTTAGAAATGTACATCGCATTGGCGCTCTTTATGAGAAAGGACTTTGCAAAACGTTGAGTTTTATCTAGTAGTTGTTCAAATTGTCTTTGCTTCCTTAGTTTGTACGAACATCTTTTAAGGGAGGAAGAAGGCTAAATATCTTTATAGAACGGTTACTGATGATGGAATTGAATAATTTTATCATTTGTTGTCAAATTTAACTTATACTGAGCTGTTTTGTGGGCATGTTGTGGTTCGTCAGACAAATATCTGTCTTTAGTCTGAGTACCAGTCCGCAGAACCTTAGTTTAGATTATTTATTGTCCCAGGGTTGGTAATCTCATGTCAGGTCAAGTTGGTGGGGGAGGAGGCGGGGCTGGAGGAGGTGGTGGACTCGGCAATCTCTTTCAAGCGTAAGTATCGAGCTACTGAATGCAATAAAATCGTTTTCTTTCTTCCCTCTTGAATGAGGGTTAATTGATAGAGGGGAAAAATGTTTATTTCCAACTGTTGGCAGAAGAGGCTAGAGCCTGTGTGTTGATATTTGTAACAAAAGAGGCTAGAATTTGTAAAAAAGGCAGAAAAGGTTAAAGCCTGGGTGTTGATGTTCGCAACAGAAGAGCCTAGAACCTGTGTGTTGATGTTCGCAACAGAAGAGCCTAGAACCTGTGTGTTGATGTTCGTAAGAGAAGAGGCTATAGCCTGTATGTTGATGTTCGTAAGAGAAGAGGCTATAGCCTGTGTGTTGATGTTCGTAAGAGAAGAGGCTATAGCCTGTGTGTTGATGTTCGTAAGAGAAGAGGCTATAGCCTGTATGTTGATGTTCGTAAGAGAAGAGGCTATAGCCTGTGTGTTGATGTTCGTAAGAGAAGAGGCTATAATTCGTAGCAAGTAGAAATGGTTAGGGCCTGTTTGTTGATATTCGTAACAGAAGAGGTCAGAGACTGTATGTTGATATTTCTAACAGATCGCAACAGTTTGCGGAACAGATGCAACAGTCCAATCCTGAACTTTTCGATGAGCTCCAAAGTCAAGTCAACCAGGCCAGAAATCAAAGTCAAAATCCACCAGACAGCACAGATACAAAACAAGGTAAAATGGTTTCGACTCCTCCTCCTGTCAGCCATTTTTGGTCTTTCTTTAAGGGCATATTCCCTTTTTCCCGAGGGTTGGAGGTGGATATTGCGTACATAAAAGGAAAATGGTTGGTCAATAAGAAACAGTCTTAGCGCAGGGACTTTCGGCCCTTGTTGAACACGCTTTGGATGTTAAATAGCCAAAGTCGGCTATAAATCATCTCACATCCAACAAGCACGAATGGAGTAATTGTTTTATTAAATTTCTAGAGTTTTCCAAACCCATCGTTATTTAATAATGGCAGCTGAAATTTATTCAGATCCAAATTTTAACACCACATAACCACTTTCCATTGATCAATTCGGTATATGAGCGAATAACCGAGATTCAGTAAACCAATCAGAAGGCTACAAACACGATATTCGATATTAAAAATTTAATAATTTTATATAGTTGAACGATATCATAATATTCCTTCGATGTTTCACCATTATCTTTCTCTGACAATTGTCAACTAGTTCTGTACCAAATAGTGTCTAACAGATCTAACTAGCTTTCTCTGAGTGTCATATTATTATTTTTTAACTCAAAACAGTTGAGTAAATTAGTAAGTGCATTTGATAATGTACTCAGAAAAAATTTTGAGCCCCAGACGGGGCTTCAACCCATAACCTGATTACCGATCGGATGCTCAACCCACTAGCTATAGCTATATCAGGTCACTTAACGTGGTTCTTGTAGACGTCACTTGGGCGTACGTCCTGCTACCAGCAAGGCTCGCAGTTATAAAAAACGATTTGTCCGTGAGGGGGGGTGGGGGGGGGGGGGTTCTCCCTATACTGGGTTGGTAAGTATGACCGTCGTCAGTCCGGTAATCCTGTGTTAAACCAAAAGCCTGGTACTTTTTAGTGCTGGAAAACGCGAAGCTACGAGACTGCTTCCAGTCCCGTGTTTGAGCAAACGTGCGTACTGAACAAGAAGTTAAGACAAAAGTCTTTTGGCGAACGTCCTATTACGTGCACACCTTCACTTTAAAACTGCATACCACGTTCGGCACAACGCGAAGGAATTGAGCGCCGACCCGCTAAGCTATCCAGGGGAAAAACTCAAATTTCAATTGGTAACTTTTAGGGTTATTTTTAAACTGAGAGGTATATATAGTGGAAAATTGTATACGTTGGTATTTTATAGGTTATTTAGAGGACTTTTCCGACGATCATCCCTACCCTTTTAACCCCGTGGTACCTCGCCCCGATGATATATGTGGCGCCCTTTAGTCGACTCAAACTTGCTGGCACAGCGTTCGTCTGTTAAGAGCGTCCTTCAATCGAACTAAACTAGTGTACGAATGTCTTACCAAGTATTTGTTTATTTATGTTTCAGATGACAAGACTGATCCTCAGTGACAAAACTCAAAGTGATACACTAGTTATAAAATCAAGTAGAACTGATAAAAAAATACATGCCAAATAGAAATTGAAAAGTTACAAGCCCGGCATCTGTATACCTTAGCAATCTTAATATATGAAGTTATCCGCAAATCTTCATAGTCGCAAATAAAGAAACCTTGTGCTGATTACTGCATACTAGAATTCATGTTTAACAATTACTCCACGAACGCGCGTTGGATATGAGGTGATAGATATCCGATGAGGCTCGAAGAACCGAGTTGGCTATTTCACCTCATATCCAACAAGCGAGAGTGGAATGATTGTTTTATTAAAAACAAACAACTGGATATATGAATCAAACATTCTGCTGAAACTTTTGTTCAACTAATCGGTCTTTTAATTTAAAAATCATACTTTGAAACATACAGTTTTATGCCATATTTTGTGGCACGTTTAGTGTTGCTGGGAATGGAGTTTTCCAGGAGTTTCTCTATTTCACCGCTCGAAACCTCGACAAATCTCGAGTTTTCCGCCATTATTTTGATTTTTGTCGGGCGAGAAAAATTGTAAGCACGGCTCTGATTTTGATTTTCGCGGCTGTTTTACATATAAGGTCAAAAGCATGTAAATGAGATAATATACAGTTAGTAGGGAACCAATCAAATCGCTTAAATTCAAAAATAATTAACAATTATCCCGAATAACTTAAATGGGTTAGGTGCCAGATCCTCGGCCGGACCAGTGCAGGTCTTAGCTCTTACTTCAGCAAACGATTAGACCGTCTTCTGCGACTCCTCGAGTCAAAATGTCATAAACAATAACTGAATATAACGATACACGAAGACGGAATGCATATAGTCATGTCGGTTTAACAATGTTAGAATGTGACTCTTTCTGTTCCATGTGAAATTTCAGTGTTATTGCAAAACAAGTCGTGGTAATGAATCGCCTCTGGCGCACAGGGTGAATGTCCCCGCTCCAGTTGGTATTCCTAGCAATTTTTTCAACTACCGCACTGTTTTGCATCGGAAAGTGGTTAACTCAATAAAGATATTTAGAAGATTTTTTTTTAAAATTAGAGCTTCGTTATTTTGACATTGTAATTTCGGAACGAGTGTTTTGGTAAAATTTCCGTACCAGCCAGTTTACCATACAGTAATGGCCGGCAAACTCCACATTTTCGTTTCGGGAATTAAAATATGTAATCCTTACCCCAATCCTAATCATTACTCCTAACCCTAACAGTGATTTTGATCATTTTTTTTGCTTGTAAAGCACGTTTTACCTCCAAATTTTTGGTCTGGAGATCAATAGCTTCGTACGCATAAGGTATAGGTGAGTACGGAAATTTTGGTAATCTTTTTTTTTAGAAATTTTGATCAAAAATACTTTCAGAGGGGACAAAAAGAACCATTTCTGACATATATTAGGTATTGATCATTGTTAGCCTTCTAGTCTTGTTCCAACTTCTCTGAATTTGCTGGCTGCGGCCGTGAACAAAAGTTTTTTCATTTGAGCCAGCGGTTAGGTCTGTTTCAAACGCTGCGCTACAGTAGACTGCGAGTAGTTTCCTATTTTCCTCCTGGAGATCGTCGAAAATTTCAAGCGTCGAGAAAGCCGGGGCGAGGACAATAAACGAGATGAGTTTTCGCGAGCTGCCATCGTGGCTTTTCACGACGCTCGCGATTTTCGACGATCTCCTGGAGGAAAAGAGGGGACTGCTTGTAGTCTACGCTACAGTTCGACTCTAGTTCATTGTAGCACAGTTTTGGCTCGATTAGGTTTTAGACGTCGAAATTTGCCTCCGGCGTCTGAAATAAACCCCGAGTAGCTCGAGCTAAAGTGAAATCGTGTAGCACGGGTCAGCTTTTTGTGCTACCCGACTATTGCACGGGTTGGTTTCAAATGACGTGCCTGGCCTAAACTGACTTGTCGGATTTTCTAAGCTCGGGTGAGCTTAGCACGACGGCGACCGTGGAGCCGTCAAAACTCGGGACAGACTGTCACTGTACATCGATTGAACTTTCACCTTTAAAACGAAAAGACTTGATTACCAAACATTTTCTGAGAACAACTGAAAAAACATTTTTTCAAAAAAAAGGTATTCGAATTCATAGATAAGAATTAAATTAATTAAATCATTGTATAATAATTTCAAAATCGTGTTAATGATGACCATATATGGCGTCCTGACCCGGAAAAGCCAGTTTGGCGGGTAAATTGTTATTGCAAAATTTACATAATTTTACGACAATGGTTATTTCGAAACTTGAATTACTTTAAGAAATGTGGAGTGGTGGGGAATTGGGTTATTTTGTTAGCTGTTGTTTGACCTAGCAAGAACTCTGAATAGGGAAATCAAATCGAAGCAATGGGTCTTTTATGGTCCTTAACTGCGATAATTCTTGTTTTTCTTCACGGTGAACTGGCCAGGATTATTCTTCGGAGACTATTGTCACCGCAACAACTCCACTATGCGAGAGAATTGATCTCTTCATTTGAGCTTTCAGCTGTTATCTTCGAGATTATTGTCCTTGGAAAATTCTACAACTTCTGGGTTGGTGTTGCGTGCAGCTTTTTACTACTTACTTTAAAAAACATGGTTTTTATTCTCGACGGAGCCTTCATGAATCCATGCGGCCTTTTCGAAGATATTTATTACAAGCCCAAGAAAGCTACGGTCTTGAGTCTCACGACAAAGATTATACTTCAAGTCGCGGGTGCAATGATGGCATATCCAATTGTAAGAAAGATGTGGCAATCGTCTTCAAGCGAACTTCATTCACTCCATCTCAAGAATGGAGTTTCTCCGAGCCTACAAATTTCTGTGACTGCAGGCTGCGCGATCGAAGCCATTGCAACGTTCCTGACGACCATGAGTGATTTTTTGACCAGAGGAAAGCTTTTGCGGTACAATCCTATTATTCGCTCAACATTTTGTGTGTTCTTGTGCAACACTCTCACCAGCACTACAGGTTTATGGATGAACCCTGCCCTCGCTACAGCTCACACATTTTTTGCCGTTTACCACAATTCAACTATAGAGTTGACAGAACATTTGTTTGTTTACTGGCTTGGACCTATTATCGGAACTGTTGTGGCTTACGAAACGAACAGCAGGTTCATTGACAAGAAAGACCAGAAGGTTTGCCAGAGAAAGAATATGGCTAGAATTATCAAGAAAAGTTCTCAATTTACCGAGAATAAAAAAGCCAATGGAGTTTTGGCAAATTATACTAATGGCAAAACTATGTCCACAAACCCAGACGAAAACTTGAGACAAAGGACAGTCAACAAGGTCATTGTTCCGCCAACTATAAAAAGAAAAAGGATTTCGGAAAGAGCGTGAAATTTTTGCCAGACTATTTACAGTCTAAATCCCCAAATAACCTGTTAAAATGATATTTATTAAATCATAACGAGTAGCAAGATAAACAACAAAAAAGAGATTCTGTAAAACAATGATTTTTACATCGTGGCAGTTTAATCGCCAAGTTACGTAATACCTTAGTTAATATTTACGAAATGTTATTGTCAATGTTCTACTCAGAATGATTAGCTGTTGCTTCAAACATTCAAATCTTCCTAATAAGATAGTGATTGAAATTAAAAAAAAAAGAATAAAAAGCTATCCTGCTGATACTGTTAGATCAGTTCAAATTCAGTCTTCTTCGTGTCCTGGGGCACAGAATTAAGACCAAAGGAATAACCCATCCGTACCCAGAGCCCGCCACGGTCTGTCCTTTGCTTTCTTCCTCAGCTCACCCAAGGTGACACTGTTTGCCCGCATCTCTTATTCCACTGTCTATCACCAAGTTCCTTTTGATCTTCGTTTTGTCTATTTCTCGGGTGGTGTCCAGTGCATGAAGATTTGGGATGTTTGATTGTTCATTCTGAGGTCATGGCCAATCCAGTGCCACCTCTTTTTCACCTCACAGCAAATGTTATTGATAAATTTTTGTAAACATTACTTGCTTCATAAACATATACACTTCTCTTTCTAATGGAGATCAAAATTGAGAAGTTGAGAATATTGAAACTTTCCAAGTGAATAAACCTGAATGAGACCATTATAATAAACACTGTTCTTATGATAAGCTTTTAAATATATTTAAAATTTAACAAGGAATGTAAGAACTCATTTATATCATAGATGTAGTAATTAGAACAAATGCATGTTTTGATCATGATGCATGGTGCAATGATGCCAAAGAGTAATGCCTATTTCTGAGAGGAGTGTGGGCCAGCTAGTGTTGGGGGACCAGGTTGGGATTGCCTGGCTTGGGTTGGTTTGTTCTCTCTCTACTATTGTAGAACTTTACCTCCGTAGCTCAGTGGTTAAGCACCTTTGATGAGATGATAATAATAATAATAATAATAATAATAATAATAATAATAATAATAATAATAATAATAATAATAATGGTTTGTTGTAGACTCCAGTGATTGGCTCTTGCTCTACAAAAACTACACTACTTGAGTTTAAAACTAGATCAGGGTGTTGTGGGTTCGATTCCCCCTCAGGGTAGTTTGGATTATTTTTCTTTCTTGGTTTCTCTTACACTTGCCTTTGGTTCATAACAGCATATCAGAGTTTGACTTCTCTTAAGATGATCATTTATATCAGTTTTGCTACCCAGTTATTTTGGATTTTGTTTGACAATGATATCTTCTTTGACTTGCATGTATGGAACTTATTTTTTGTCTCATCTTGATTTCTTTGCCTTTCTCCAGTTTTAGTTTGGGTTTCTTTTTTTTCTCCATATAGGCGGGTTTCAGCTGATGTAATGTTTACAAACAAACCTTTTCAAATCTATACACCTTTGGGACCTTAAACAAAGAAACCTTTGTCTCAAACTACCCACCAATCAAGTAACAGTCGACTCATTAATAACAAAGACAAACTTGCCTTTAACGTTGTATATGCTATTGAAGCAGATTATAAATAATGACATCAGCAAGGATTTGCCTATTGGTCAAGGTTATATCTGGCTTAGTCTTTTGGGGCTTCAATATGGTATTGGGCCAGAAGACGTTGATGTATAGTGTATGTAGCAATTCTGGATTACAAGTGTATTTGACAATTACTCCAAAAGCGCCCATTTGATATGAGATGGTAAATAGTGAGAGGCACACAGCACCAAGTTGACTATAAATCATCTCATATCCAACAAGCACAAATGGGATAAGTTTTTAGTAAATTTCTTAAGTTTTCCAAATCTATCAAGACTTGAAAATGCCAACTAGACTTTATTTAGAGCCATATTTCAGCTCGGCAACACTACACAGTCAGTTTCCATATATGGTCAATTCAGTACATAAGCTAATAACTGAGATTGAGTGGACCAATCAGAATGCTTGAAATGTGATGTTTGAAGTTGAAAAAATATAAATTGGTATTATTTTTGATTAATTTATAACAGGCAAGGTTCTGGAATCCCTCTTTTTCATTTTTTTGTTTTACTACGATGTTCTATCTGTTTTGCCATACACAATCACAAGAATACATGGGGTTTATATTTGGAATTTGCATGCAGGTTTTTATATACTTTGCAAATTTCTACAAAAAAAATCTGAAAAAATAAAAGTATAATTGATGTTTTAGATTCTAGTCCAACAAATAGCTTTTTAGCCCTTATCTTGGTAAGCATGAAATTAGGAACACCCCCACTCAAAATTCCCAAAATCCTGGGGACATAACAATTTAAACAGAACATGTTTATGAACTGTTGTTCCCAATGTTTTGTTTTATTCGTTGCATTTGGGATCAAGGACCATCTATATAAACTTTCTTTTATTTCAAAATTGTGTTTACTGACTATTTATGCTGCCTCTTGCTGTACAAAATAAAACTTAATAACATCCACCAAGTGAGAAATGATTAAACATTTTAAGCATTAATGATTATTTTTGAATTTCTTTTTTAAAAAAAATAAGTTGAGCATTTTCAATTACCAGTTGATGGTTCACATGATTGAATATGTTCGTTTACAAAGATTTTACCAAATTATCAACCAAGTCTTAGTCTAAGGCCACACATCTAACCAGCAAAACATTTTCAAATATAATCTGCTATGCTTTTTTTCTCTATTTAGATACAAAATAGGGAAGCATAATTTTAGATTATTTTAAGTATTTTACAGAGATATTTTCTTCAAGTGAGTATTTAGTGTGATTGCAGTCCTATAAACTATTTCCTATTCTTTCAACCTCACATGTACTTGTATTTGTACTTGAACAAAAAAAATTGAGGTGATTTACTGAATGGTACTGTACAACATGCTTTTTTATCAAATAATTCTTACAGGATCTTTCTATAAATATCTAATTTTTTTGCTTGTTCATTCAGTTAAATATACCCTTGAAGCACCATTAGAAATGTTCTCAATATTGCAAGGCAAGTTGTTGGACTCCAGTGTAACTGCAGGTGCAAATAGCAGAGGTATAAAAGAAATAGTCCCATCTGACCACGCCTGTGGAAACAGTAAAGTTTAAAATAAGCTGAACAGTGTAACAAAAATTTAAAAACACTATAATTGTAAATGAAGGGTAGCGAGTGCTTCCTTAAGAAATGCAAGTCTCGCCAAATTATGCCTAAAAAGGAAATAGAGCATCTAGGTAAAATCTTAACTCTTAAAATTAATACATAAAAATGATGTCTGGATAAAAGTATATATCACTATCAAGGAACTTGGTCTGTTAGAAAGGGATTTTGAAAAAGAAAAAAAAACCGTTTCTTTCATTGAAATAACTCTTTTGGTTGCTGAGGTATTAAGGTTTTTCAAATATGCAAGTTAACAATGTGATGTCAAAGTCAGGAATCCAAAGGGAAAAACTAAAAAAACAACTGTTATCTTTACAACACATGTTTGCATTTGAGGATCAATGATCTGGTATTTCAAGAAATATTGACTTTTTGTACTAAATTTTTCCCTTTTGATTCATAATGAGTGCCAAAGATACAATTATGCCCCCCCCCCCTTCCTCTCTCCATGCAAAAATTGTTAGCTGGAATGGGCGTCATCATTTGTCTCAAGAATTGATTAGCATATTTTTTTCTGTTAATTAGAACAACAGTTTTTGCAAAATACATTGAAAAAGAAACAAGTTTGATGCTTAAAAGAAAAGCATATTTTTATCATTTGCACAAAACTACACAATCACTGATGCAATGCACACTTCATTTATTTATCACTTTTTATGTTGAGGATTTATGGCTGCATTCAACTTATTTTTTTTAGTCTAAAAATGAGAAAAAAAACCTTTTTGAAGAAAATGTCAACCTGTATAGCTGTTTTTACTGACATTACTTTTGTAAAATACTATATCACAGTTATAAAAAAAATCTTGAACTTACTACTGACAACAGAGCTCCCTTGTCAAAGTTCTTCTGAAATGCAACACTGTGTGGAATGCAGCCCTCAGGGCCTCTCACGAACCCACTAATGGAAGAAAGTAAACAAGATATTGCATTTTCATTATGTTAACTGTAAATATCCAAAAATTTTTTCTTAACCTCCCAAAGCAGGCAAATGAAAACCAAAAAACAACCTTTCCCCTCATCTAAATCCTTCTCGAGCCAAGTGGGCTATTATTTTCTCTGGTTTCTGTACTGCTAAGCCTGACTCCCCCCGATTAGTAATAATGATTGAAGATTTTAGTGCAAAAACAAAATAAAGAACTTGAAGTGCTAAATTCTCCCAATGGTTGTGAAGAGATAATGGGGATAGCATAGCGAGAAATGACAACTCCATCAAAAGTCACTTGCATCATTTTTGTATAGACCCTTTTCAATTAATCTCAGGTTAGCCCCCAGCAAAAGCTGGTCATCATTTATACAGCCAAGTTGACTTGAAAAAAGTGGAGTGAAGTGTCTTGCTCAAAAACACAACACTGGTCTGACTGGGGCTCATGCTCGCAACCCTGGCAAGAATTACGAGTCGAACATGGTAACCACTAATAGTAGGGTACAATCAAAGCAATCTTAAAGTCCCTATAAAGCTTATTTTTTAATTTGCAGATGAAAGGTAGAACTATTTAATAGTAGTAATTGTTGAAAATAAAACAGTTTCTCACTGTTCCAGTTACATTTTTTAGGCTTGAAACATGCAATGCTGATGTAGCAGGAGGCATATGACGTAGGAGGAGGCATGAGGCAGAGACAATCTTTTTTCTCTCAAAACATTGGATTCTGGCTACAATAGTCACATTGTTATAAATAACTTTAATTAATGACTTATTCCCTTGAAATTGTTTGAAATAAAAATTTTCTTATCTTTTTTAATAGCAATGAAAATTTTAAACAAAATCCCTACAACTCACTGTTGCTCTGTCACAGGTTACCAGTGCCCAGTCTGCTCGGTCAAAACTTACATTCCAATATTTTTTTGGTTAAAAAGCATACTTAGGACGTGAGAATTTTTTTCTTATTTAAATTTTGAGTTCTTAGACGACAACAATTTTAATCTAAAAAGTAAGCATATGTAATGCCAGCACCTTCAATCTGCTTAACCTGGACTTCATGCTATCATAAAGTTCATTTTTCCTTTGTATCAACTGCCTGATATGGTAACTCATTAGCAATTATTCCAGGAGTGTGCATTGGATATGAGATGGTAAATAGCCAGAGGCGTGTAGCACTGACTTAGCTCAAAACTATCTTATACCCAACAAGCGCAAATGGAATAATTGTTTTATCAAATTTTTTTAAGTTTCTGAAACCTATTGATACTTTAAAATGACAACTGAAAGTTGAAGTTTATTCAGAACCTTATTTCAGCTTTGAACACTACACAGTCAGTTTCCATATATGGTTAATTTAACATGATTGAGTGAGCCAATGAGAATGCTAGAAACGCAATATTCATGATTGAAATATTAATAATCTAGCTGTAATACTTTAGTTCAGAATCTTCTCTTCCATCAATTAAAAGATTCTAAATGGCAGTAGTAGAAACAGAGTCCACAAGGATTAAGGTCTAACTCAAAGAATTTAAAAATTTGTTGGACAATTACCAATTTAAAAATTATTCTTAGTCTAAATAAGAGCTTGAGGCTGCTGAAAACTTGTGTCTTGTCTTACCTTGGTAAAACTTCAAAAACAGGCTTCAATCTTGTCTTGAAAACTGTTACAAGTTCTTGCACTTCTCCCTCATCATCTGTGCACAGAAACACTCAGTCAATTCACGGAACCATGATGTTAAAAGAAAAAATTGTTTGAGAGATTTAGCTTTTCAACAAAGTTTAATTACATTAGAATTGATTTGATAGCCAACAGCGTTGAGCAGCCTTAGATAAAAAAGATCCTCCAAGTAAATGAAATGAATTACAATAACTACAACTCTCATAAAAAATTCTTGTGAGTATTCCCCCCCAGGCTTTACCTAATGCTTTGTTGTAGGGTAGACAATGTAGTGGTCATGCATTCAATAGTATGTTCAACCCATAATCCTAGGGTCACAAGTTTGAGTCCTGGTTATTTAGACCACTGTGTTGTGCCTGTGAGCAAGACACTCTAACCGACTTCAGGTTCCAGTTGACTCAGCTGTATAAATGAGTACCAGCTGGAGGTGAACCTACAATGGATTCATGTCCTGAACAGGGGGCGACGATGACTCTCATCCACTTAATAATATGGCTGGCTTGATAAGGCTCAAGAAAAGATTTAGGTTTGGTATACATAGTCCTGACAAGACCTTGGCTAACTAAAGAGACTGACCTGCAAAAATGACTGCCAATCTTTCGCCAGTAGGATCCCAATCCATACAGCGGACATTACCACCAACACTAGAGTTGTACACAAAATGATCGATAGCTTGGCTGTTTTGAAAATCCTACTTCTAGAAAAACATTCTTGCTAAGATTTGTTTTTTTTACTATCTTTATTGTAAACAAACTTTAATTTTTTGTCTTCCAAAAATTATAGATACCAAACAAATACAAAGAACTAGTAATATGTTTACACAATAACTTAAATATTTAGGGTAGAAATAATGAAATACTCTTTCATATATTTTTCATATATAGCTAGTACTTTTATTAAATTATAATATTTATTATAATTAAATTATCTTCTTTGTGCACAGTGAAGATACTAATAATTTTACCTTTCACTATGAGGATATTGGTGTCGCCATGGTTACAAATATGATTAGCCAATTACAAGAGAGCTTCCTGCTCAGGTACATGGCCAGTTCTTTTAAAAAAGTTGTGTTTTATGTAAGAATTTTATCAGTAATAATCTGTAAAACAAACAGAACATTACATGCCTTGGCTGCTTTGGGATAGAAATTAATCTTCTCATGCTGAAATTATCCCTTACTCATTCACTAAGCTCACTTGTGATAGATACTTTCAGCACTCTTAAATAAAATTTGTATCTCTGCACAGCCATGTAGTATCCCCTATAGTTTTGTGTAACATGTTTAGTGTGTACACAATTTAACTAAACTAATTAGGGTATAACTTAGAAAACACTCTTCTCACATATTATAAAACTCATCTTATATAATTATAATATAATATATAATTCTTATAAATTATATAATATATTATCAATATAAGTAATATAATATATACTTATATCAATCTGTTACTTACGATATTAACTCATCACAGACATCCCAAGTATGTGGGGTTAAGTCGGCACACTTCACAGCTAACTGGGCACTATCCACAATTCTTTTTTGATTCATCAGGTCTGATGCTTAGTTAGAGAAAAATAATAAGAATTGGGGTGTTATTCAGCAACTAAAGAATAAAATATGAGTACAAGAGAAAAGAAAAACCTAAAAATGTAAACAGGGACCCTATAAAAGGGCCTGTGACTGGCGCTTGCAACCTTCAGTTATCACTCAATTAAATATCCAAAGAGACATGACATGACATAATGAGATGAAACTTATAAAAGGAGTGAAAACATTTCTGAAAAAGGTAAAAAATTTCCCTGATTTTCTAGTAAAAAATGAAAGAACAAAACAAACTTCATTTGCGTTTCTTTTTACCATGAATGTATAAAAAACTATTACAAACACCTATAAGGTTTTAGTGGTCATGAATTTCTTTATTTCTGTCACTCATTAGAGAGGATGAATTGCTGCTTGGTCCAAAATTTGATAGGTTCTTAAACCATGCATTTTTGGTTGATTCTCAAGTCTGCAGACTAAATGATTAAAAAGAGCTGGGAACCAACTTTGTTTTAGCTACTTGCCAAATGGGCAATTAGTAGGATTGGGAAATAACTTGCCTGACTGAGATTTAACTAAGTGTAAAATAAAATTAAACTAAAAAAATCTAAATGTTGTAGTGAAAATATTCTGATGCAAATAGTTTGAAATTCTTTTTTAAATAAGGTTAGAAAAACAGCTTTTATTCTGGTTTCTTTTCAATACAGATGTCATGAGGTTAAGCTTAAGAACTAGATACCAAAAGATGGAATTATCAACTAAGTTGGTGGTTTAAGTGCAGTGCCATTTTAGTTCCTGCTGGTATGTTCTGATTAATTTAAGTTCTTAATTCTTACTCAGACTACAGTTAGACAACCGTTTTGTGATTTCTGCTTGCCAGAGGCAAAAATAAGTATTCGCCATTGGCGAGTGGATGGATGTCAATTTTCATCCCTGATAAAGTTTGAGACTGTGTGCTATGAAGACTAAGTCATAAATAATTATTGGCTAAGTCATTATTATTTATGACTTAGCCTGTGTAGTGGACCATGGTGGGGAGGGCCTGGGGCAAAGTCATGGGAAGGAATGGGAAAGAAAAAGGGAGAGCTCCTTCTCCTCCCAATCTCCCTATGCTACCCTCTCCCTTCCCTCCAACCCAGTCCCCACCCCAATGTGCTGCTACAAAGGTTGTTTATGGCTACAGCAAATGTATGTTTTCCATCAAATCACGGGAAGTTGCCATAAAAAGTTAATCTGTGTTACCAGATGATGAGTCAAGAATCTGTATACCTGTAGGTTCATGAAAATGTAAAGAGTAAAGGGAAGGCTCCTTCGCCACTGTAAATAGGAGAATACTCCCATCTGGACTCCAGCATGCCTCCTGCAGTCACATAAAACACCTTCATTAAAATAAAAACTTTGAGCATAAGAAAACTTTTAGAGCAATTCTAAAACCTGAAACAGAGCATAATACTTTCTCTTACTATGAGTGAGAGAGGCTTTCATACCATCAACTGTACTTAATTGCGCTGAATCAATGTAACTTTGAGTGTTGCACATACTATTAATAATAATAATAATAATTCATACTAATAATCTTCATGTAATTACAACATGTTACAAGTAAGAAACCTGGCATCATCCTGAACAATAATTTCCTTCTATCACCTTGCAACTGTGACATTATGGTAAGAAACAAACCTGACATCTCCCAGCAAGGTGCGACCATTTCTCACAAGTCCACGACTGTGTCTCCCATACCCTAAACATGTAGCACATCACAAAAACTGTAAGCTTGAACAGCCTTAATCTCCAATAAACATCAACCCTTTCAGTCCCAGTGATACTGGTAAATTCTCCCAACTAGAGTGATCAACCCTTTCAGTCCCAGTTGTATTGGTAAATGTTCCAAAATAAAGTGATCAACCCTTTCAGTCCCAGTTGTATTCATTTGGTAAATTCTCCCAACTGGAGCCCATACTTTTCATTTAACAAGTTTGGGAGAACTTTACTTTTCATCTTTGTTAGTTTTCTTTGTTTGATCAATTCTCATCTTCTCATTACTACATGTCTTATTTTGTATGTGTTGTGTAAGGAGAAGATGTTGGTAACTGGCTGGGGCTGAAAGGGTTGAGTTATGTAAGGATAACTTAGCTGTTGATAAACTGGCATAGTTGAAAGAGATGAGTAGTACCAAATCAAATTTATGATGGTGCTTGTGTATTCTTTTAAGAACAAATTAAAATTAAAATTGCATTTTGATGGCAGTGAGTGCATGCTAAACAAATAAGCAAGCTTGTTGAGTTTGCTCACAACAATAAAATTCTTTAATTGCGAAAAGCACATTAATTGTTTTTTGGAGTTCTGTGGCCAACATGAAGCAAAAAGCTCAAAATTCTACATTTCTTTACTATTTCATAAATTAAATCATTTACTTTACAATCTACTAACTTAACACCATTTTAAACAACTTAATTCTACTCATTACATTAATGAATTATTATAGGGTGTAAATCAAATACTATAATATCTACCCAACATGCAAGATTCAAATTAATTTTATTATTTAACTATCAGTCTATATTTTCAGTTGAGTATGATGGTTTAAACTTTAAACACTACCTGAACATGGAGGAGGGACTGGCAACAAACAGTTTCTTCTCATCTGGTGACCACTTAATATTGGTCACACCACCACAAGCACGGTAAACAGGTACAACCCCTTCCGTGGCAATATTCCAGATCTGAAACCAAACCAATTCAGCACTAAACTAAAATTTCTCTACATTCCTGTTACGTTTTAATATTTAGTTATTTCCTTCAGAATACTGTAAATATTGTTAAACCCTATGTTAAACCCCTCAGTTTTAAACTTTCAGATAATATAAGCCCATCCATTGGCCAATGGATATAAAATTATTCCGGATATAAGCACACCCGAATATAGCACCTGCCCCCCTCCTCCCATTTATAAGCCCATCCACTGTAGAAGTGTGTTGTATTTTAAACTTAAGAACAAACAGCTTAGCAATCCATGTGAAAAAATAATTAGAAATTATCCTTTCTGAACCCATCGTTATAAATGCAAAAAGCCATTCAATTTACAGTAATAAATGGATAAAAGATATTTATCTCTCACAGCGAGTGAATCTCACATTTAACATACAGTCAACCAAACTGATAGTACAAAAAAGTAAACTCACAGGACTTCTAACTACAAGATTTCTGCTCTTGTTCAGTGTTACTATTTTAAGCCTATGCACTTACCAATAGACTGCTATCCACAGGCGACCCAGTAGCAAGAAGCTGTCCACCAGGGCTCCATGATATTGATGTGACTGGGCAGTAACCAGGAAATGGGAGATATCGAGCACAGCTACTGCCCAATCTGTGTAGTTTAAAATCAATAAGAACTCATTTGACTAAAATGTTCAAATTGCATGAAATTTAATAAACTGTAACAATAAAACTACATAAATACCTGACTACTGGGGAGGCAGGGTCAACAAACCAGATCAAAACACCGGTTTTACATCCAACAGCTAGAATGGCTGCAGATAATGGTCTGGAATAGAACAACTGGTTTTTAAAATACATTAAATTTAGTGCTATAGATAATATTCTTATCTATAAAACAGTAGAAGGTTTTATTACTTTTGTTGGTATTAAACAATTATCCGCCAAAGTGGAGGTGACTAGTGGTGGATATTTACCGAGCTACAATGTAGCTAGGCACAGACTGTGAGGGATAATTGTTTTAGTATAATACCAAATCAGTCAATAAATTAAGGTGAAGTTTGGTGAATGTCACATTTGAACCAAATTGATTTTAATATTCAAAATTTTCATGTGCATGTAAAAAATGTAAGAATCATCATACCTGTGAATACAGATATCCCAAACTTTTTTGTCTTTTTTATATTTAATTTCCTCTTACAAGACTGTTGCAAAACAAGTTGCCATTTTACAGCTTTTTTAAAACAGTAATTAATAGACTGATAATCTACTGTTTCAGGAACCAATCAGAACACACACAAATTATTATTCACTGATACATATTATACTAATTATTGTTATATATGCAATGATATTCATTTGGTTTGCTGCAAGAATTCATTTTTACATCAATTGGATTTGCAGGTTTTGTTTGTTATATAATCTTGACAGATATGATCATCTCAAGTTGTTTTCCCCAAAAATTAATTTTTGGCAAATTTAACAACAGCTGTGTTCAAGACTTTACTATAAAGAGGTCTGTTGACTGTAGTTTCCATAGTAACTTTTCCCTCTGATCAGGTATTGATTTGCAAAGTTTCAAACCATGTAACTATCTCATCAAATAGTTTTGAAGTAATAAATATGCAAGTGTACCTCCAGGATAAACATGTGACTTCTTTTTGTTGTTTATGCCGCAGAACAGCTGGTTCCGCTGTGCTAATAAAGCAAAAAAACAAAAAGGTCCATGGACACAATAATACTACCAGTGGAACCCCTCAAGACAGACACCCATATAATATAGACTCCTCTACAAAATGGACACTATATCTTGGTCCCTACCATTTTCTCATGCAGTCATTTACTGTATTTTAAGTCTCTATAAGAGGGACACCTCTCAAAGACGACAGTTACGGCCAGTTCTGAAGGTGTCCATCTTAGAGACATTTGACTGTAATTAATCCTTTCAGACCAAAATATGCGAAATAGTATACTGGTATTGTTGATTCTTCCAACTAGAACCAATACTTTTCCTTTTATTGTTTAGAAGAATTTTGCTTTTCATTTTTGGTACTCAGGAGCCCTAAATAATAATTGTTCAGATGGGAATAACGGTACAGGATGGAAAAATCATTCAAATTCAATAATAGTATGTCCAGAGCAAAATAATAGTATAAAGTGGAAAAATATTTTATTTTAATAACAATATTATATATTGGTTCAGTGTGGGAAAGTCCAATAAAAAATTGTCAGCTAGTCAGACATATACACACAGAAATAGTAAACATTAAAAAACATCTGATCTACAAAATAATAATGTTTAAAAAGTAAAAAAAAAAATAAACAAGTTACACAAACAAAGTTTTGATAATAATTGAAAATTATAACTTTCCCAAAGAAAGAGAGTACAAACAAACATCACCTATTGAACAGCAACTGACACTTACCTTTTTAAATTGTGGACTTTGACTGTGTCTTCCTGAAAGGCATAATCATTAAACAAATTTTAGAATTTTGTGACCAATATGGTTGTTAATACTGCAGTTGATTAAACTGGTAAGATTACTTTGCATTCATTTTCCATTTTCTCAAAAAAATGACCTATTCTGCATGCATCATGAGTTATATACAGAGAAGCTAGATGTTGATAAACTGGCTGGGGCTGAATTTGAATTAACTGTCGAAAATAAAATTTATATATAAAAATTACATATAAATTCAATAACTTATTGTATAGTTTTGCATGTATTACTTTTAAATACGCCACTCATAAGTTTCATCCGAAATTAGATCTGGGATTTGAGTGACATATTTTTTATATCCTCACTAATGAATATATTGCTAATTTCGTTTTTCCCGCTCATTTCAACACAAACAAACAATAACTCAAAATTTTTATTAGAAATAAAATTACAAGGTGGCACAAACATACAAAATTCATCTTCGAGTGAAAAAAAGATTTTTTGCGTCACAGTGTAACATCCTCTGAATATTTTCAAAATACACAGGATGTTACTAACCATGTTTCAAAACCAAAAATAGTTATAATAACTTCTCCTTACTTATCATTTCATCACTCTATCATTAAAGTCTGCTTACCTGTAAAGCAACAGCAAACTTTGCCACATGAGGATGCCAGGACAGTGCTCGCACAGGAGAAGTATTCCTTAAAACATGTTGAAAGTAAAATTAAAATTACTATTAGACAGTTGATAAAAGGCAAACCTTGGTCCGTGACACATTCTTAACCTCATTAGTGTATGGGATTCCAGGTATCCCAACACTTTGCTTGGCTACAAATCACGGTGTACTGAATATTAGTAGAACAAGCTAACACTATGCTCTCCAGCAATTTTAAGTCCAATATCCCAAATAAATGTATTTAGCATGGGTTTAAAAACTCAAAATTAACAGCATTTATATATATGAACTCAACATTAAGCGTTACGCCATGCAACCTAGCAACAATTTTGAAATTCTCTCAAAATGTCCCAAATGGTATCATTTTTGTGGAAAAAAGGAATAAAGGAATATTTTTTAGAAATATTTGTTTATTTCTGTCCATTGTTTATTTTGAGTTATAACAAAGATTTTCAAAATTAAGCAAAGTGCAGCAAGTAATGAGTCATTAATTGAGCTTGCACAAACTCTTATAATAAAATCTTGTGTTTTCCAAGTCGCAGCAGAAAGGGACTGTTCAAGGGATATCAAGTTCAAATCTTGGCCATCGGTCTTATTGTTCTTTGTCTTGAATTATTCAGAACATTTTGGCTTGTTAGGTAAGTTGACCACAGTTTGTAGCAAATGTAAACAAATGACGTCACAAAAGATTCACCTATAGATAAGCATCAAAGTATTTCCGGTTTATATTTAAAAAGAAACACATTAAAAAGAAATTAAACAAAACTGATGGTCTTGCTTACCAGTTTGCCACTGACACAAAACCGGACACATCTCCACTACCAATCTGAATTTTAAAAATTTAAAAGAAAAGTCTGAATTCTAATGTACAAAAGGAACAAAAAATAAATACTATTACAGGGTTGAAAATTTAGGGGTGCACGTTACCTGGGGCAACTTAAAATTGGCTTGGGCAACTATGTTTTGAAAACAAGTAGCCTGTACGCGACAATCGATTTCAAGTACAAATGTATACATTTATGGCAAGAAAAATAAACAATAATAACTTTAAAGTCTATTAAATATTGTAGAAGCTCTTGGATGTGTAGTATTTTGCTATAGTTTTGAGAAAACCTAAGCAATGATTACATACAATTAACCAGTTTCTGTTTTCTCATCAATCCCTTGGACGATGCCATTTTGTTTTTGGCTTATGTAATCAATAAAAAAATTTCCCACATTCCCAAGTGGACTGTCAAATGCGAGCAACGACGTTATGTACGAGGCTCCTTCCTTTTCACCTAGGTGCCTAAAACTTTGAGGATGGTCACCCACAGGCTCCTTAGCCTGAAAGTTAATTTTCAACCCTGCTATTAACATAGGATAAATTATATTTCTCTTAGATTGTAATAAATGACTTAACAAGTTGAATTGAGAGAAAATTAATAAATAATGTTCCTATGTAAATGAAAGACCTGGGCACTAGTGTGGTAATGAGTATTTTATGTGTGAAATGCAGGTGACTCTTGATGAAGTTGTAATTTCTCCCTACATTTTTTCTATTATCTCTCCAGAACCATTGGGAGAATTTAACATTTCATACTTAGTCACTTACATTAATATTGTTTTTGCACTAGACCCTTCATATAATTTTGAGCTGCTGAATCATTAGAGTTTCAATGTGGTCTAGACTAGTTATATGTTTTGCAAAGACTTAAACTTTGAATAGTTTTGTAACTATATATGTTCAGCATCTTCATACATGTACCTAAATATTGTTGAATTAAGCGTGTATGGGTCTTGCGAGTCTTGAGCCTAACTGGGCAGTCAGTAAGCTGTTGTTAAGTGACTTGAGTGAAACAGGAAGTTGTACTCTCTTTAGTTTCTGTAGCTTTGTTAACTTACACTATGTCCAGAAAAGATCATTTCTTGTGCTGCATAAATCCATTTATGAATCGCCTTGTATGTTTCATTGGCTAATTCCGACCATGTTTTAACTGAAATGATACAATTTAAAAAATACACCTAACAGTTACAACCATAACCAAACAAAACATTATGAATTCATTTAACAATCCTGATTAAATATGCAATATCTAAAAATTAAAGTGAAAAAGAAAATTGCCAGAATTTGAGTGTAGGCCACCCATAATAACTATAGGGGCTCAACCTAGATGGATAGCCTAAAAAATAAGACCCTAGGAATACTCCCAGAGTATTCCAAGATCATTCAGCTAATTATAATTGCATTTGCTCCCAAATTCGTATGTGTTCACAATATAAATTTTAGATAACTCAAGTGATTCAGGAGTACTCTGAGATTAAGCTCAGGTGATATTATTGTAATTGGGGTCTAAGAATGATTAATATAATTATAACTATACTTTGGTGGCCTTTAAAGATAATAACGTTTGAATAAATATTAGAAAGCAAATTCTGTATTTATTTGATGTTTTAACAAACAAAACAAAAAAGTCCTTACCTTCCCCTTCTCTCAAATCCTCAGGGCCTGTCTTTGCTACAATGTTCTCGCCATACCTTTCATAAAAGATATAAATTAAAAAATGGAGTTTTATCAAAACCAACTAAACCATTTTCATGATTAAAAACTGTTAACACTTAATTCACTTAAGTTTTCACTTATGTTTCTTTAGTATTTTGGAACACCTGAATAAAGAAATATCAACTTTCTATTTTCTCATGTGTTAGGCACTTTAATAAACTAATCTATTTTTACTTGGAATTATGGAACACCTGAATAATGAAATATCAACTTTCTGTTTTCTCATGTGTTAGGCACTTTAATAAACTAATCTATTTTTACTTGGACTACAAATGTAGTTATAATACTAACCATATGTCCCAGTCTGACCTAAGGCTTTTCATCGATTTTACACTTTCGTTCCTTGAATCCACATTCAAATCAATAACTGGGTAATCAAGTCCCTGTTTAACATTAAAATAGTATAAGTTAAATTAATTGCATTCAAAATTTAGATTGTTAAACGTTAATATTTTACGTAGGTACTCAGTTTTATTCAAATACCGTATTTACTCGATTTCAAGAGCGCTGTCCCCGAATGAGCGCCGTATCCTGAAGATTTGAAAATTTAAAGAGCGTCGCAGCGCTCAAACGAGTAAATACGGTAGTCATTTTGAAAATTTTGTAAGGCTGAAAAACCCTTTTAGAGAGTCTTTTAAAGTTAGCATCATCATTATTATATTAGTTATCGTTATTATAATGTCTAACAAAATATGTTTTTAAACAGTAAACATTTTCTACCTGGGCATGATTGCAATTGTTTATCAACTTAAATTGATGAAATCAAGAACTGAGTACATCGTTGACGTTTTCTTGTTTGGTTGAGTATGCATCTAAGGTTCTAATAACAGGCTTACAAGTTTAAATGATACCCAAACTTTCTCAAAAGGTATGAAAATTATGGCTTGCAAAGTTCCTTTTTCCTATCTGATCTTTACATTTACTCTAAACCGTTCTGTCCTCTGGACGCCATGTAAATTAATTGGAGCACCATGCTTGCACAGAAATTGTTCAAAATCCTATTCTCACCTGGACGTATTTTGAAAGATCTGCTGTTTTAAAGTCTTCTGAAATAAAGTTTGCGTTGTATTCGCATAAGGTTATTTCCCCTTCAGGTGGTGGAGAAGGAAAAACCGAAAGTGACGATGTTGTTGAAACCGCCATATCGTCGGGTACTTCAAAAGGGTTTCGAAAGATGGCGGGTGAAAGACAAAATGCTCCAGGCAACTGCTAAAGATGCGATGACTTGGGAACTAATCTTTCGCGAGTACGTAAGATTTAGAACGCGCGCGGTCACAATACAGACTAAAATTTTAAATTTCAGATTTTCCTAATTTTTTTTAGAAACATGAAATCTTTCCTTTTCAGTGACTCTTTTAGACATATACTCCGTAACTCTTAGCTTTTTTTTCGGTGGATATTCAACGTTCGGTTCTTTAGAAGTTTAGTCAAAGATTCCGTGATACGTTAAAACTGCTCATACCCCATACCTGTAGCAACAAAAATTAAATTAGCAAGAGGATGTAACTAAGAAATATATTGTTTTCGATAAAGTCCTCCTCCCCTAGTTCTAGGAACAAGACCGGAAGTTAAGCTAGTAAAATTTGAAGCTATTTGTGGTAACAGTATTCGAACATTGTTGATTTTAAACTCATTTTAGTACAATCTACACATGACTCGTTCTCTTCGGGTTCTCTTATTCTTAAGCCGGGGCACACTAGGCGATTTTATACGCGAATGTCAGACACGAGCGATTAAATAGCCACGGTTCGCAGGCAATCAAATTCGCTGCGATTGGTAACTTCGTTAACAAACATTTAAAACTATACACTGATATACTGCATTATATCCTTATTTGTGTATGACCCCTTCTCTAAATGTCTTGAGCTATGCTGTATTATATGTGTTTGACTCGTTATCTAAATGTTCCGAACAAAGCTAGAACTCTGTATTTTATATATATATGTCCGTTCTCTAAACTAGGGGGACCAAATCCGATCCCCTGTGACACCGCCGTTCCCCTTCCCCACACACACAACGTTTCAAATTTCTATATTACCAAATATGTCGAAGGCGCGCGAATGAACTTTCTCAATTACTTGTAGCAAATGTTTTCGATAAATGGAGTTGATATATACTGATTTTAGTCGAATATTAATAAGTACCAATCGGGAAATTATGGTGACGGCCTTCCAACATTACAAGAACTGGGAAAAACTAATTTTTGGCAGCTTTATAAACCCATCTAAAAATTAAATTGTGATGTTAATGTTACAATCTAAGGGTTACTCGAACTCATATTCAAAAGTTCAGAATTAAGCGTTCGTTTGACTAAAAATGAATCACTTTATTTCAAACTCAAAATGCTTTCATTGTTTTTTTTAATCAACATTACATCAATATACCTTCTAGCCGATTATTCTGATTATTCAATATCAAAAATGGACTGGACATAAACAATGAGCCAAACAGAAGATTTTAAAGAAAACAGACAACAGGAACATGGCAAAAAAGGCGAATAGAAAACATTACAGTCAGGTTGTAGCTAATTGAAGCTGTGTTTTAATTCGGCTTTGTCTAGAAATTAATAGAGATAACTCTTCTGGACAGAACATGCATTAACTGTTGTTTGTTTAATACATCTGTTCTCTTGTGTTTGATTCATTGGTTATGTTTTACCTATGCTACACTTTGTTTTTCTGTGTTTGGCTTAAGTATATGTTGATATAAGCTGGATTTGGCAAAGCTTATAAAGAAGATAAATTTATATTACCATTTTTGAACCGTTCCAAGAGAGTATAAAAGAAACCCTATTCTTGTACCCACACGAAAATTTTACCATGGGAATACTCTAAATCAAAAGTAATGGCAACAGTGAAAGGAAAATAAAAATAATAATGGTAGGGGTATTGGTTCTCGATAATCAATTTATTTTTTGCCGCCCATTATTATAGCAATCAGCTATAGTTTTTGGATGTTAATTCTCAGCAAGCAGTAAATGTCCATCGGAACCTCAGTATTTAAGCATCGAGGGAATTTACAGAAGTTAGTTTAGAGGATCCCCTATACCCCTTCTGAAAACAGATTCACGTAAAAGTTTTTGGCCTTTCCGCGCATCACAAGAAAGTCGAAAAATGGCTTCACATTCACGGAAAAAGGCAGGCAGACACCGGCGTTTCACGTAAAAATGCAAAAGATATATCACGTTTCACAAATAAATAAAAGCAGTTGTTATTGATGTATCTCAAAAAGGAAAATTACGAAACTCATTTAAAGATCTTTAAACATACCTGCTGCTCACCAGTTTATCCATTCTTTACGGCAAGATAAGAAAGAAGCAGTAGCTGTAGATGTCATTATCTCTGGTCTTAGATCTATCACCCGTGTTCGCAAATGGAAGGTCCTTGGATTGAATGATCATTTTATTTGTTCATAGTTAAAGAGCATGTCTTTCTTGGCAAATGCCAAATTTGTCTTTACTCGAGCATGCCATATTCCCCTCAGTTTGGAAAAATGCCGGCCTGTTAGCTCAGTTTGTAGAGCATCAGACTATCGTGCAGGAGGTTGCAGATTCAAGCCTCGCCGGACCAATACTCAAGGTCTTTAAATGATTGAGGAGAAGGTGCCGTCTTTGCTCCAACACCTGTAAATGGCTGTCTTTTCGGATTCGGAGACCTTAGTAACTGGAGTCTAACTCTGTGAAGGCCCTCCTTCCACCTCTGAGTGGTGAATCTAAATAAATCGACACAGTTTTGATAGTTTTGTTTAAAACAATGTCCATGCACTCCGTGATCTGCTGTAGATAACTCCTGATGGCCAGTCTTTAGATCTTAGACTCAGACTGTCCCATTACAAACCATACTTCTTATTTACAGAGATTGTTCTTCCTGAACGAGTGGTTCTCAAAAAAGTCCAGCGTTGGTTTCCCGAATCACAGAGAAATAAATAAATACAACTTTCACAGATCACGAAAAAGTAAAAAATCGAAATCACAGGGACGTAAAAATATATTTGTACAAAGAATCACGAATCACGGAAAAATAAGATTCTCAATCTTGAGTCACGGAAAAGTAAATATAGCCATTCACGCGTCACGAAAAACAAATAGGGGACCCTCAGTTTAGTACATAGACCCATAAAAATGTTTTTGTACGTTCTTGCAACCACAAAAACTATCATTGTTTTGATTTTAAGTTCGATTCGGTAAGAACTGAAAAGAAAGCACTGAATTGAAAATTGTATGACGGCTCATTTTCATACGACCTAATTTTTATTTTCGGGATTTTTAGAGGGTTTATATATATTGCCCTAAAAAACAACAAACAACCGAACTAGTATTAACTTTCTCAGTGTCTGCCAGTTTATGCCGAACGCCAGCTTCGTCAGTTGAAACACTCAAAGTATCTTTCGGAAAACAAAACTACAGCATGTTCTATAGATAGATTGCTCTTAAAATGGACTAACTTCAACGCAATGATATGACTGGTTCTTTTTCCTCTTTGTCATAAAGGCTTAGTTTTTCTTCCTTATATCCGTGCTTCTACTGTCATGAATACTAAATCTGGACAAAAAAAGAGAGGTTTTTCCATCTTTATGTTTCTCTCATTAAAATCTACTTCATCGTTTCAGAATTCTTAAGAGGACCCGCGTCGAAAGTAAAGAGTCCCGCGCCTTTTTTGTTGTTACCTGGTCAGACGGTTGAGGGCCGCGTAGCGCGTCGTGATTGGTCCGACGTGGTCTGCCGTGATTGGTCAATCTCTCTTCGGGGTTCTTTGTAAATCCACCGGGAATCCTCTCCAAGGACCACAGAGAATACAAACTGTCTCCACACACAATGGAAAAATTGAGGAAGTTAGTTGCTTTTCTTTTTGTGTTAATAGTCTTCTCAGCTGTCTTCGTACGTGCAGAAGAGGAAGTTAAAGAAGAGGAAACAGCCAAGGAAGAAAAAGGACCTACCGAAAATGCTGCATCAGATTCAGAAGGAGAGGCTTCCAAATCTTCGGATGAAGTAAAAGAAGAGAACGATGTTCTTGTGTTAAACAAAAATAACTTTGATAAATTGGTTAACGAGAAAGACATTGTTCTGGTTGAATTTTATGCACCTTGGTAAGTCATTTTCCACATCTTATTTACAGTACTTTTGGTCAACAATTACGTTTTATGAAATATGTGCACTGATTTGTAGCTTCAAGAATTATCGTAATTAAACCGCGTGTGATTTTTGTACACATGAATTCATGCTACATATAAATCTCTTTCGATCGCTCATTTTGCATTTGCTACAGTAAATATATCGTTAAACACTCTCGATTGATTATTTTATATGCCGCATACTATTTGTGGTTGGAAAAAGTGTTGAATACAACAATATTTACGCACGAGTTGGTCATGCATGGGTTTTAAAACGAATGTCTTGTTTAGAAAATATGCTCTGAGGCTTTTTAAATTGTGAGCTAGGTATCGTATAGGGTTAAAACCTTTTTTGTAGTCGAAAACACCCTTCCTTTGTCCTGCAACAGTTTCCTGAGATACATTCCAGGTTAATAGATTCGGAACACGTGTAAAATTGAGCCAATTGAAAATTTTTTTGTTATGGCGGATCGAGGAGAGAATTTAGAATTATGTATATTCAGTTAATTGACACAATAAATATATATGTATCCATTTAAATATGATATTACTTCAAACTGATTTTGTGTTTCAACAAGAAATTGTATATTGGAGACCTATTGACCATGGCTACATGATGAAAAATTAAGTATCGCGGTCTACGTGGGTCTTGCATTAGAACAAAGTATCTGTGTAGTGGCTAATGCCTTGTACGACGTAGATTTCGTAGCCACTACGCAGCCGTTACATATAGCCACTGTATTCTGCAGTCTAGTCTGTATATTTACAACGACATTCAAGTCATCCATTAAAATCAACCGGGTCATTCCCGAGTGAAAACATCTGCACAATATCAACATAGTGAAATTACATTTTTCATTTTCTTTGATTTGGTCACTTTAATATTGTGGTTAATTTAAATGCTTGTCGACCAGAACCCATACTTTTACTGTCACTAGTTCTTTTGCTTTTCATCTTCTCTAGTTTTCTATATTTCATCAATGTATTTTTTTTAATTACAGAATGAACTATTTTGTATGAGTTATATAAGGAGAAGTAAGATGTTCATAAACTGGCTTGGGCTGAAAGGGTTCAGTTAGTGAACATGAATAAGTACAGTCAAACCTTGCAGTACAGACACCTTCCTTGGTAAAATGGAAAGTTTGTTATGTACCACCAAAATTCTCATACATTTCCTTCAAAAACCTCTATATTATGGACTCACTAGGGTTCGATATTTGTGATAATAAAATATTTTTTTCTGAATGTTTAAGGTGTGGGCACTGCAAGGCTCTGGCCCCTGAGTACGAGAAGGCTGCTAAGATTTTAAAAGAAAATGATCCCCCAGTAGCACTGGCAAAAGTTGACGCTACCCAAAATGAAGATTTGGCAGGCAGATTTGAAGTCAGTGGTTATCCAACACTCAAGATATTCCGAAAAGGAACTGCTTATGACTATGATGGTCCAAGGGAAAAAGATGGTAAGTTGAATTCTCTGAGCATTATATAGATTACATGCATTGTTAACAAGCAGTTGAAGTTGGATTCCCTGTTTAATTCCCAATTGAAGAAAAAAAGTTTAAAGTTGTCTGAAAGTTGTTTTAAAACTGGTACAGTAATAACTCCAAAGTGGTAAATCAGTCACTCTGGGTTTTTTAGGATCAAATTTCTAGTATCCTTTACTAGGTTCTTGATTGGCCCTTTCACCCAAAAAGGTGTGCAGTGATTAGTTTGTAAATTCTCATAATTAACCTATGTCTATAATATTCTTAAGAGTAGTTTAGGAGAATTTGAGAATTGATCTTCAAAAGTTTTTGGTGGATGATCAAATTTCATACTCTCAATAAAATCATCTTATTTTCTATTGTAATTACTGTAAGGAGAATTTAGTTGTTGTTGATTGCTATAGGAGTAAAGGTGTTAAATAAGGATTTCTTATATTGGGGTTATAGTCACACCTCTGTAAGGCAGACACCTTTGGGACCAGCCTCATCTGTCCATTTTAGAGAGGTGTCCATCTTGTAGACTTAAAATACAGTAAGTGACTGAGAAAATGCTTGACAGGGACCAGATATTGGTGTCCTTTTTATAGAAGTGTCCATCTTGTGGGGTTTGATTGTACACCTTAAATAAGTTGTTATTTACTATGGGCTGGAGTAGGTGGACAGTATGCAACTGAGCTGAACACAAGATATATTTAACAAATTAAATGTAATTTTTGGCAGGTAAAGGGTTCCTTGCTATTATCAATGGCCTTTTTTGTTAGCATCAATTTTTAGCATTGATGTTCTTAGTTCTTCTTTAATAACATTGCTAAGTACTTGCAATAATAGTTGTTTATTCATCATTGAAAATGCAGGTATAGTCAAGTACATGACAGAGCAAGCCGACCCTAACTGGAAGCCCCCACCAGAGGCAGTGCTCACCCTGACAAAGGATAATTTTACTGAAACTGTCAACAGCAATGATCTTGTGCTTGTGGAATTTTATGCGCCATGGTAAGTATTGGGTAGTTGGAATTAGAATCTTTTGTAGGAAAAATATTTTTAGAAATATTGCATTTTGCCTTGTGACTGTACTTGTCCAAAAATAGTAAGCCAGCATTTTGACTGTAGTCTGTTATTCTTCCTCAGGCATCTTCTGCTGTTCTGCTTAAAGCATATTAAGCATATTAAAGAGTGTTATGTTTAACCTGAAATGTATTTTTGCAATATCAATAATGTAAATGGTATAATAATATGTTCCTGTGGACTTTCTAGTTATCTAGAGGGGGCCTTTGAGAAGAGGTGCTTATTTTTGGCAAGTTGTTAAATGCCGAACATGAAGACATGTTTTTTTCTGAAATTCAGTCCTGACATTGTCTTTGATCTATGAATTCAGTAAAATAGTACATTGATAATCCCTTTTAAGTCACTATGTTTTGTGGAGGTACTTGTAAGAGAGGGGTGTTTACTACAGATTTGAGCTCTAGTGGGGACATCTAATAGGGGTGCTAAATGGAGATAGGATACATAGTGCTTACTTTAGGGAATTCTCAGTATGTTCTATTTCACATCATTGTGTAATAGGTTCTTTGATAACTTATTTAACTAGGTGTGGTCACTGTAAGCGCCTTGCACCAGAGTATGAGAAAGCTGCCAAGGAGCTGAAGGAGAATGACCCACCCATTCCCCTAGCCAAGGTTGATGCTACTGTTGAGTCAGACTTAGCACAGAAGTATGGAGTTTCTGGTTATCCCACCCTGAAAATCTTCCGCAAGGGTAAAGCAACTGAGTACAAGGGAGAGAGAAACCAGTGGGGTAAGCTACTCTGCAGATTTGAAAATTGTTTTAAAACAGACACTTTGACATTCCTACTTCTTTATTATCATATTTGATGTTCATGAAATACTAAACCATTTATTGGAAAGAGGTTTGCAAGTTGACATGTAAATTGCTTGCCATCCTTTTGGCCAGATATTTATAGTTAACACTTTAATTGTTTCTAGTCTTACAAGACTACAAAAACAAGGTTGATCAGACATCTTGTTTAGTGTGTTTTGAGGAAGTTGTAGCACTGTGTTTTAATTTCGGCATGAATGTTTTTCCAAATTTTATTATTGAAGGTATTACAAGCTACATGAGGAACCAAGTAGGACCAAGTTCCAAGCTCCTCAGTTCACAAAAAGCAGTAACAGACTTCTTTAAGGACAGCGATGATCTTGTAATCCTTGGTTTCTTTGAAAATGAAGATGACAAACTGTTGGAGACATACTATGAAGCTAACAATGATTTACGAGATGATTACAAGTTTGGACACACATTTGATGCTGCAGCCAAAAAGCGGTTTGGTATCAAAAAAAGCTCTATCATCTTGATCCACCCAGAGAAATTCCAATCAGAGTATGAGCCCAAGCAACATGTCTTCAAGGTAACTTAACAGATCTCAGCTTTTTAAACTAAGATTGCCTTGTCATAATGCCCAAGACTAACAAAGCAGTATCTATTTGGGAAACATGAAATCAAAATCAGTTGGGTCCTTTTCAAGATTAATTTAGGTTCTGTAAATGCCACACCTTGCCCCCATCCCCAAAGAAATGAATAAGTGGGTTAGTCTTTCTGGTAACAAGATGAGTCAGACTTTTTAGGGACCAAAATGAAGAACATGTTGATTTACTTGTCAATGAGTATTAGTATAAAAGAACAAATAATTAACAGTAATGTTTCCTATGTCAGATTTCAGGGAATTTATTCAAAACAGTTTTTTTACTTTAAACAATAAATGAATGCCTAGAATTAAGTTTAAAGCTTGCATGGTGTATTAGTATTTGCTAACAGCTCTTCATATTGTTCTCTGAGATATATAATATTGTCAGACTTGCACCATTTCCAATTTGAAAAGTTTTCATGCACACTACTTTCACCCTTCAAGCCCAAACATGGCAACTGTTGAGTATACTTAGTTAATACTCGATCCTTACTAGAATTCATATTTTTATATAATAAGTTTGGGAGAATTTGCATATTTTCATCTTAACTAGTTTACCCAGTTTTAAAAATTTCCATTTTTCTCATTACAAACTTTGTACAAGCTATTTTAAAAGAAGGTATATATTTCAGTATATACTGGGTAGAGTTGAAAGGGTGAAGTTACAAGTTACAAAGGGAAAATAGTTTTTGGGTTAAACTTTCTTCCTTTTCAAAACAGGGAAAGTATCCCAAGGCAGAAGACATCCAGAAGTTTTACCAAGACAATCTGGTTCCATTGGTGGGACAATTGTTCAAATACAATGAAGAAAAGCGCTACAACAAGAAACGACCATTGTGTGTGGCTTACTATGGTGTAGACTTTGGCTTTGACAATCGTGTGGGTGAGTAATAGTATTAATAAGTTGTTATAATGGTGTAAGAAAGCTTTGATGATCATGTGAATAAGATCAGATTGATATAGATCGCTCCCTGCTTTTTAAAAACTACGTTCCTGTTGGATTAGGGTTAGATCCAAGCATTGGATTGGGGTAAGTTTATGGCATTGATAGGTGTATAATACTTTTATTGTTTTCTATTAATCTCTTTGGATCAACCATGGTTCCTAGGCAATAGAGACGTTAAGCACAAACCATTTGAGTTGTCATGGAGGCCAACCAAAAATCAAATATCAACTAAATTGATGCATATACTTGCTTACATCGTGCAGATGTGGTGATCACCACAGAGGTGAAAAATGTCTTGGCAGCCTCTGTGACATCACCATGACCTCTTGACTAGTACAAATACTTGTCAACTACCCTATTTGATTTCTGGGTCACCTCCATGGCAAGATGGTCACACCTGTTGCTTTAGGTCTTTATTTCCTAGGAACCATGATTGATCTAAAGAGATTAGTAGATAAATAAAAAAAGTGTTATTTTCTAGAAAAGGTATAAAACTTACAAGATCTAAGGATATACTTACAGAATTGGTAAGAAGACTCTATGAAAGACAATCAATTCACCAAAATCAGTTGGAAAGCACCTAGTCTGTTTGGCTCTCAAAATTATACCCCTTATAAAGGTTCTTATGACTATTTCAAGTTTAGAAGCAAAACCTCAAAATTTTTTTCTTTCTTTGTTTTTGTTTTAGCTACTCAATTTTGGCGAGAAAAAGTGTTGAAAGTGGCAAAAGATTTCAAAGATGTTACATTTGCCATTGCTGATGAAGAAGAATACCAGGAGCAGTTGAAGGAGCTTGGATTGGATGACTCTGGTGAAGAGATCAATGTTGGTTGCCTTGATGATAAAAACAGAAAATACAAAATGGAACCAGATGATGAGTTTAGTGAGGACTTGCTTAGAGAGTTTGTTGAGGAATTCAAAGCAGGTAAACTTCACATCCTCATGGCCTGGGCTTATGTCCCAGAGTGAGATTGAGTTGCAAAACTGTAATAATTTGATTATATTATACAGCTGTTTAAAAGCTACAATTAAACTAGCCCAGTTGGTAACATAAGGAACCTGTCTGTCCTGTGGCAGCCCCAGGTTTGATTTCCATTGCCAAACCTTCACTTAGGGTATTGGATTAACTATGTCTTGTGGAAAAGTTGCTGCCTTTGGTCTTACATCTGCAGAGAGTTAAATGACATTCACACCTTCTCAGATAAGGTCATTAAACTGTGTACATGTAAGCCTCTGGATCTCCTATTGGGGAACTTAAAAGATTCAACAAAACATGCTGGATTATCTTGGACTCTCTAGCCTGATGAGCCAATTAAGCCCGAGAAAGGATTTAGATACTAATAGAACAAATTAAGTGAAATTAAAAGTATTCATACTTAAAAAAAAAAGTGACAGAGTACCCAATATTATAGTTTTGTTAATGTTAGCAATAATTATTATTATTGTGCCAGCTCAGACATAATTTAGCAGTGTCACTGATGAAGTTGGTTTCTCGACACCTGCAGGCAACATCAAGCCACAAATCAAATCACAGCCAATCCCAAAGAAACAGAAAGGTCCAGTAACAGTTGTTGTTGGGAAGAACTTTGATGATATTGTTCTAGATTCAAGCAAAGATGTTCTTCTTGAGATGTATGCCCCATGGTGTGGTCACTGCCAGGCCTTGGAGCCAATTTATAAGAAACTTGCCAAGCATTTCAAAGACTCTAAGAATGTTGTAATTGCCAAAATGGATGCTACTGCTAATGATTCTCCCCCGCCATTCACAGCAGAAGGGTTCCCAACTATTTACTTTGCACCAGCTAATGACAAGAAAAACCCAAAGAAATATGAAGGTGGAAGAGAACTAAAAGACTTAATCAAGTATATTGAAGAGAATGCAACAGTAACGCTTGGAAAAGGCAAAAAGGAGGAATTATAACAATATTGATGAATTTCTGTCAGAGAAAACGAGTATTTATATTGTTATCATTCAAAACAAGGGCATTGTCTTTTGGGAATCACTGGTTTTGTAAAGACTTGCAAGATCATTCGTAAGACATTTCTTGGTTTTAACTTTTTCCACTTCATCATCCTGGAATTAAAAAAAAACAATTCAAATGCCAGATACCACTAGTTTTCCTTACTTGAACAAATATGTCCATCTACAAACTACTTTTAGAGATTTTTTTTGAAGAGAAAGCTTTTAGACAATTAAATTCAAAACCAATTACCATTAGGAAAGAACATTTGGAATATGGTAATTATAACAACAAAAGTCTCGACAATTTTTGCTTTCATGAATGCAAAGGATAGACTTGCTTTGTAGAACCCTAATACTTGCTGCTTTAAAATAGGATAATTATTAAAATAGTGAAAAACCATAATTTTTCCAATCAGCTCTTTAATATCAGATCAATTTAACAATGAGTGTTTTCATGATTTGATAATGCAAATTTTATGAGCTATGTAATAACTCTTCTTTGTGACTTAACTGAAGTAAAAATGAATTAAAACATTCAGATGTGCCACTTTAGGTGGGGTGATGGGTGACATAAGGGTAAAACAACATGGACTTAATGAGGTGGTGTTGTGTAATGTAAGGTGTAAGATGAATTTATTTATTTTTAGTACCAGGAAGCAGAATGCTGTGTTCTCGTGATTATGAATTTGGTATTTTTAGTAAGGGTGTGACTCATTCCCATGGTAATGGATTTGCTGAAGTTTCACAACTCACAAAAATAACTTTTTTCATTTTATTCAAATCCTGGTATGTTCCATAGACCCAAAAACTATCCCTCTGACCAAAATTTCAGACCCCAAAAAAAATTCTTCAGGTCCTCCCCCATCATCAAAATATGAGAGTGAGGCTCCTGGCATTTATTAGCTTATGTAACAGTGGTTTCCAGTTGAAGTTTTGGATTTCTCAAAGTTTGGACCCGGCCTCCATTTTTTCCTTCCCCATTTCCTGCGTGTCCAGAATTTTGACAGGAAACACTTGCTATGCAGGATAGGAGTTTATCAACTGCATTACCTACTTGTATCTTGACTTCTTTTCCAATGATTCTGTCATGGTAATATCATTGACATGTTTTCACAGTTGCACTCAGGACATTTTAAGAATTATTCAAAGAGCCATTTTTGGATAAATAACCAAAGAGGCGCCTAGCGCTGAGTTGGCTATAAATCATCTCATATCCAATAAACATGAATGGGTTAATTGTTTTACAGCTGAACCATAATATTTAACCTTTATAACACTACACAGTTGGTAACTTTCCATATATGATCAATTCAGTATATGAGCTGATAACGAGATTGAGCGAACCAATCAGAACGCTAGAAACCCAAGTTTGAGGTTGAAAATTTAATAAGAGTCATCTGATACATAGGAATGCTGACTACAGTTCAAACATATTGTTCTCTTTGTGCTTTTTTATGCAATTATATCCATAGATTTGAGGAAATATTTTTAAGTTGAATAACAGACTTTAAAATTTTAAAAAAATCTTAACCAAACTATTTAAAAACTTTGCAGTCTTGTCCTTGCATTTGCTGACAGGCTATCAAATTTTGTCTCCAGTATTAGAAAAAAAAAAGTTGATTTCAAGCCCAGTGTATATATATGGTCACTGGTTATCTTGCCAATATATACCTATTAAGTAATAACTACAGATCAGAGTGCAGTAATTCTAAAAGAAACAATTCACAGCAACTCCTTGAGCCATCAACTTTGACATTATGTCCTGTGAAACCTGAAAGCAAACCACATGTTTGTTTAGACTCACTCAACATCGGTATGGTGGAAATAACCATCCATAAAAGAAAAGCTATTTTTTCAATCATTTCAAAATAACTTTTCACATTTTGGTTGCCTTGTGCATACTTTGCTCAGATAAAATAATAAATATACAATTTTGAAAAAGAATTTAACCTAATTTGACTTCAGCTTGTTTTAAAGAAATCTTTGGCTGTTTACACAACTTCTTGGTCTTAACTAAAATTTTTTGCTAAGTCTATAAATTTAAATTATATGGTTACCTATCAGCAGCTCAAATTGATAATTCTATACATAAATCTAACACCAAGCAATTTAATTTGACAGTTTCCACAGTTTTAATTTCCTGTGTGCTGCCATTTTGAAATGTAATGTGTATTGGTTGAAGTGCCAGAACCTCTCTCGTTCATTTCTATTGTATTTATTGAGAAGGGAAACTGGCACTGTAACAGAAAAACATCACATTTCAAGTGGAAATTCAAACCATGAAAATGATCTTAAATACCCTAAATGCTCTATTAAGCCTCCCCCCTCTCTCTAATAAGCCTCCCATCTAGAGCTTCAAATTTAAGCATCCCCCCATCCCCAATGTAAAGAAGATGAAGCCAAAAAACAACTTAGGCATCCTGTATCGAAAATAGATTTTGCCAATGGTTATATCTTCGACTTTAAGTTTTTTAAAATGTGCTGGTTAAAAATGCCAGAGGAACAAAAAGTTATTAGCACTGTAGCTATTTTAAAAACATGTTTGGTAACTGGACTTCATATTATGTTTCTGTCTTTGGCTAAGGAAATTTTTAAAATAATTCCTCCCCCCCGACCCCTCTCTAATAAGCCCCCCTCTCTAATAAG
>JAOBRD021143208.1:794-10879 GCA_027575215.2 Hydrozoanthus sils | reverse complement strand
CTTACTTACTTACTTACTTACTTACTTACTTACTTACTTACTTACTTACTTACTTACTTACTTACTTACTTACTTACAATACTACCAAGACAGACAAAAGACAAGACTTTCTCGATGTGACCCTTCGCCAGCAAAACAGGACTTTCATTGATGTTGTTGAGGGTAATTTCACTTGTCAGTGAAATTACCCTCATGTATATGCAAGACTTTTCAGGGTATTCCAAAGTACTGCATCAGCTTCCAAAGTAATTTGCAATTTGGTCAATACATAATCTATCCTTTTTAAAGCCTGCTTGATGGTCATTAGCTGTTGTCCACTGCTACTTTCAGTCTTTCCGACGTAATCCGGTAAGAACTTTACCAGGTACTGACAGAGGCATAATTCCTCTGTGATTATCGCAAACACTTTGTTCACCTTTCTTTGGCAGCTTGAATAGAAACCCTTCCCTCCACTCTTCTGGTTCTTCCTCCTTCGCCCAGATACTCTCAATATGTTGCTGCTTTCAGGGCTTCACCTGGAATTTCATCTGGACCTGCTGCCTTTCCATTCTTTAGCGTTATGATGGCCTGTCGCAGTTCCTCCCTTGTCAGCACATTACAGTTTACTGGGAGTGGGCTTTCTGCTGGCGGTATATCTATTGTCTCTACGGGTGCAGGTCTATCTAACAAATCTCTGAAATGCTCCGCCCATCTTTTCAACTGGTCTTCCTTCTTGGTTAGCAGATTTCCACTTTTATCCCGTACTTGCGCACTACTCTGCCTATATTTGTTCGCCAGCTCTCTGGTGGTGTCTTAGAACTCCTTCATATTCCTTCGTATAACTGCCTCCTGTGCTTTCTTAGCCAAAACTTCAATGTAACTCCTCTTACCCCGTCTAGTTCATCATTTAATCTCCTTATGGCATTCTGAATACTGCTGCTGAGCTGCTGATTTTGCTTCACTTGTTCGACTCTTATTAAGCATGTCTTTCTTCACCTTCCTCTCATCTATTTTCTTCAATGTGACTGTTGTAATCCAAGGCTTGTTCTGGCATTTCCTCTTTCCTACAACTTCCTCACAAGCTTCCTACCATACCTTCTTCCTATTCTGCCAGCATATTTCCATCGTGTTATTGGAGTCATCCTCTGGACATCTTCAAAAGCCTGAATTGCTTGGTATTTGTTTGACAAGTTGCTCTGGAACACATTCGCATATGGCTTTTCCTGTAAGAGCTGGATGTTGTATTTGATCCTCGTGTTAGAAATGTAGCCTCCCATTTTTAAGCTTGAGCCGCAGTTTTGCAACCACTAAGTGGTGGTCTGAAGCAGCATTACTCTGACGTCCAGAAGGGATCTCCTAAACCTAGTGCCAATACCAATGTGATCAATCTGGTTCTTAGTTACATGGTCAGAATTACAACTTCCCTCCCTTTCTTTTGTCCTATACGGCCTACAAGCTGTCACAGAAATCCCCTTTTACTTCGTCTGTGGCCTCATTTGTCGGCGTATAACACTGCATGATCTTGAACTTTATCCTACAATGACTTGTCTCGAACTGAGCTGTAATGATCCTGGAGCTGATAGGTTCCCAACTTTTAAGAGCTTTCTGTGTTTCTCTAGACAACATAAGTCTACCCCCTATGTGTGATGTGCATTCTCCTCCACATTACCTTAATACAGAATTACCTCGCCTAATATAAGCTTAGATTGACCTGCCTTAATCCAACATGTTTAGCAGAAACCAAGAACTTGCAGGTTATAGGTCTTCATGTCTCTTGCATTATGGTAGCCTTCCCTCCTTTACACATAGTCCTCACAGTCCTTGTCCATATTTTTTGTGATTGGCCTTGATGACAGGAGCTTCGGCAGTGCAGATTCCTTTCCTTTTTGTCCTCTCTGTGTCATTCTTGTCCTTCTAGGTGAAGGCTCCTCCTTCTCAATATCTATCAGATTTCTTCTATTAGTTGATATTTCTGTAATCGTAGAAAACCCTGAGCAGGGGATTAGCCCACCCAGCTTGACCAGAGCCCCTTTAGCGAGCATGTTTCAGGGTTATTCCAAACAGGCCTACATGGCATAAAATGGCCCGGGTAGAAGACGTACCACCATACCTTGCCCTGTTCGGTAAATTAATACTTTGCCTGTTTCTGTTCAGGAAGAGGGGTTGGACTCTTGGAGGCAGAGTCAAACCCGCCACGCTTGTAAATAGTCAACTGGTCTGTCTCCAATCACTTGGCCGTTCTTAACTTTAGTCGTAATTTTTAACAATGACACGGAGCCCCTTAGGAGAGTTGTCATTATATAACTATTATTATTATAATTACCAATGATATTTTTATTATTTTTTTTGTTATGTATACAAGATATTCACCGAGAGTTCTTCTTTCTATAAACACTTGCCGAACCACCTATGACTAAGCTACATTATTAAATATAAGGTATTCATTAAACGAGATTTAACCTAGTTTGTATGTTTTATTAGGCTCATTCATCTCCTGGAATAAATTTTGATTTGGTTTTCTTTTATCTTCAGGTTTAATGACCCTTCCTATATTAAGAGTAAAAAGCTGAAAATTCTGTTGTCTATTGCCACACAGTCGACGGTGGAGGACATTGTATCTGAACTGAGGTAAGTGGTGTAGAACTGTAAGTAAATTTAAAAGTTCACACAGTGAAATAATGTATCAGTTTTTACATTATCAATGTTGAGTTATAATTTCATTAGCTTTGAGTGCTAGGGCTTAAAATAACGGCCGGTCAACGGGCAATGTCAGGCCAGCAGTGGTGATTTAACCGGACAAAATGTTCCATTGCAGATCATGTTGACCGGTATATTCCACTTTTTTTTAAAAAAATCTGTATAACGTTGACCTTGAATAAAATGTTGTTGAGATCATTAAATGAATTTCTTCGTCATTGATCTGTACTACTTGTAATTTGTTGTAATGCATCTGGCATCAAATGGCAGATAAACTGATAGTGTTCTACAACACGCGCTTTAAATGTTTACTTTTTTTTAAAAAAAGATGTAATTTTGTTGACAAAAAGCATTTTATAAACGGTATAGAAAGCATTTTCAACAACGTTTTACTGTATAGTTGATCTTTTTTGGTTTATATTGTCACCACCTTATAGGCTTTTTTCATAAGTTGACTGACCAAAAACGAGACATGTCCGAACTAAAATCAGTTAGCCTTGTCAGCATGACTGGCCTCTATACGAAAATTATTTTAAGCCCCGAGTGCCAGTTAATATTGCAATTGTATAACTGGTTAATTAACATTTATTCTGTTCCAGTTGAGGTAGATACTATTCGTTAAGCCACTATATATTCACCAAGACTTTAGCAGCTTGTACTGTAGCTTAAATCTAAATCTCAAATTCAAGAATTCAAGTCAGTATATATGTTATTATACGAACTATAGAACTTTTGATGACTTGGAACTTGTTTTGAAAAGAAACATTCTAATGCATCGCTTAGTAAATTTGATGAATTGAAAAAAATCTAATGAAGTTTGAGTTTGCTCTGACAAAAGCGACACAGTGGCCGAGTGTTTGTTGTGTTTGAATCATAATCCTAGTCTAGGTCAGGTCACTGTGTCGTGTCCTTGAGCAAGAATCTTTACTAGACTTGTTCCAGTCGACTAAGCTGTAAAAGGAGTGTTAGCTCTTCCTGGGGGCTAACTTCCAATGAATTGATCAGTGTCCTGTCCAGGGGGAGTCAAAGACTGTCATCCGCTTAGCACTTAAGGAAACCGAAAATAAGCGTTGGTCCAATTGACCACTTGATTCGTTAAACAACATTTAGCTTTTAGCTTACTTGACGAAGGACTCACGCTCATAATTTGTAGCTATCAACTCCTAGTTGAGTTAACCAAGTCACAGAACTCCAAGGTCCAGTTGTCCAAAGGCCGATTAGCACTAACCCAGGGTTAAATTCTAAATCAACTTACAGAGACTGATTTGAGCTGTTAGTTTGGAATTGATAATTTCATTTATCTGTGGAAAATCTAAACAGCATATTGTAAGAACCATAAACCATTCCTTAGAGAAAAAGGGTTAAAGTTAATCAATATCTAAATAACTGAGCCCAGCTTGTCATTTAACTCCTAGTAGGTGAGTTTATATATGTTAAATTCAGACAATCTTTTCAGTGCCAATGTTCATGACGTGGATGTTACACTCGCAGAAGAGTCAATCAGGGCCATTGGTCAGATTGCAATGTCGCTTTCACAGGCTGCCGAGTTCTGTATTGATACCCTACTGACTTTCTTGTCATGGGAAGTCGAGTACATCACTGCACAGACACTAATTGTCATAAGAGGTGTGCAAGTTGAGTTTAAGTGGCTATGTCTGTTGTCAATCAAGTTCTGTATTGCTCAACAAGATTCCTTTTTCTGTACCTTTAGTATAATAGCTATATTTATTTTAATTATTGCTATTATACTCAAGGTACAATAAAAGGAATGTTAAGATAGTTTGATTTTAGCGTAATTTGAATTTAGGTAGTGGTCCGTGTAAAAACTATGCAACCTCCTATTTTCACTTTTGCCAGGTCAGAATGTTTAAGTTTTCATACTCAGAATACACCAACCAGGGTTCAGTATAGTTTTAAGTAAAAAACAGCGAAACTCTATTTTAAACACCTTCCAGATTTTAAATGTTTTCTCTGTAGAATTTTTAATTAAATTTAAAAACAGAAATGGGTCAACAAGAAATGATTAAATGAGTGAACTGGAAAACTCCTGGAACTTAAAATTTCCTTCCAAGGCCCTGGAAAACTCCTGGAAGACAGTTAATTTCCCAGTACTCCCGGAATACTCCTGGAATTTTGCGGAAAATAACAAAACTCTATAACAAACAAACCAAAATCTACTGAAGCATGTTGCTCGCAATTGTACATTTTGTATTTAGACTAAATCTCGGGTGTTTTTTTCTTTGGATTTTGGTCAGTTTTTGTCATCTTGCACTTCGAAGGCTGTAAAACCTGGCGATAGTTATGGCAGTGCGGCTGCTCAAGTTCAAGTTGATTTTGTCTTGCTTTTCGCCGAGAAAGAATTGGGGGTCGGGTCCTGGAAAATTGTTTTGTTGCCTGAAAAGCTCCTAGAATTGTGTTTTCATCAATTAGTAAAAACCGCAGTATGTGTTTTTTTTTCGCTTAACTTTTATCAGTTTTATTAACCAACACAAAGACTCATCAACGAAAACGGTAAAATCTCGTAGTCACTGCTTAAACTTTTCCATCAAACTTTTTTTTTGTCCATATTGGTGTTTTTGCCCTTTCTTAGTGTGAGATGTGCAGTAAGAATGTCTTATTATGACTGTTACATTGTGTCTCCATCAGACCTGTTGTTACGCTACGAGAAGTGTACTCAAGCTGTGTTACCACAGCTACAAGATTGTCTTGAACTGGTCCAAGATCCAGGGGGAAGGGCAGCCATAGTTTGGATGACTGGACAATACGGGGAGGTGATGATTTAGTTTGTATTGTAGTGGCTTGGTGTGTGTAAACCTGGGTGCTTAAATGGGTTTTAAGTGGATCAATCCTAGTTTGTTGTAAGCAACTAATCATCCCCTCCCCTAAAACTGTACTTAACTCTTATCAAATTAAAAGCTAAACTCTTATCCTCAAGAAAGATCACTGTCTGTATAGTGCAAATAGTACAAGATGCCTGTCTGTCATGCGGGAGGCCCGGGTTTGATTCACAGCTGGACTTTTTCTCAAGTTCTTAAAGCAACTAAGAAGGTGCTGCTTTTGCTCTAACATCTGCAAACAGATAGACCATCACGTCTTCTCGACATTAAACCGTAGGCCACAGTTGGCAGACCTCGATAGCCAGGGACCTCGAATCCTAATGCCTGCTCAACCCTGACTCTTTGAATCAAAGTGTCAAAAAGCTAAAAAAGGGATAAGGAGATGAGGGACTGATCCGGTGAATTTTAGGTGACCAGCCAGTTATCAGTATTTGTCTTCTCCTTACATATTACAAACAAAATAAAACATTCGGTACTGAGAAAATGAGAATTGATCGAACAAAGCAGAAGATCTTTGGGTCCATATTCCATGAAAAGTATGGGAGAACTGCGAATGCATTAGTACATGATGCAGACCTGTCTGTTTTAACAAACACAAAAAAACTAATTTGTGTTCACTCTACTTCTCTCTTTGTTGCTTCTTACAGCATATACCGGACAGTCCTTACATGCTAGAGTCTGTTGTTGATAAAATCAGCGAAGAGCATTCTTCTGAAGTGAAACTGGAACTTTTGACAGCTACCTTGAAGCTGTTCTTCAAAAAGCCAGCTGAGTGTCAAGAGATGCTCGGAAGACTACTTCAGTATTGTGTTGGTAAGGGGGAATGTGTTTTTAAAGCGTAAGGGGTAACGTGTTTTAAGCTCGTACGGCCACAAATTCTCTCAAGATTTATGAGTTACTAACGATTTTTGTATTATCTTACAGATACACAGTTATACTAGCGATTTTTTTTATTAGAAAATTTCCTATAAATCTCCACATTCCTTCCAAGGCCCTTGATACTTAATAGTTCTTTGTGGAAACAGTTTTTTCAGAAGGATTAGAAAGGACAGCCCATGCAACATTTTTTTTGACGATTCTCGTAAGACTTTCCTTTTATATTTATTATTATATGTTTTTTCTTTTATATGTTAAAGATGAAGAGGAACGCATGGATGTGCGGGATAGAGCAATGATGTACTACCGGCTCCTTAAACAAGGTGTGAAGCAGGTGAGATGCCTGGAGATGCGATCCTTGTTGAAAAAAATTACAAAAAATACAGACTCTTCTTAACTTTTGTTCGTATACTACGGCGCTAATATGCAATTTTAGGAATGGAAAGAATTTTAGGCGAAAGGATGGGAAGTAATATAGACGTAGATCAATTTGATAGTGTACGGCATTGAAGACTGAAGAGCCTATTTGAGGTGAGAGATAGACGTAGGTGGTGACTGTTGAAAGGAGAGAGCAGTGAAAATTGGAATTGCAAGGTTAGGTAAATGAAAGATCATACTAAGAATGTCAATTTGAGGATGAAAGATGGGCGTAGGTGGTAAATCTTGAAGGAAGAGAGAAGTGAAGATTGGATTTGCAAGGCAAGTGAAGAGTAGACTAAAACGTCATTCCGAGGATAAGAGATGGACGTAGGTGCTAACTGTTGAAGGGAGAGAGCAGTGAAAATTTGAATTGCAAGGTAAATGAAAGATCATACTAAGAATGTCAATATGAGGATGAAAGATGGGCGTAGGTGGTAAATTTTGAAGGGAGAGAGAAGTGAAGATTGAAGTTGCAAGTTAAGTGAAGAGTAAACTTAGAACGTCAATCGGAGGATCAGGGATGGACGTAGGTGGTAAATTTTAAAGGGAGAGAGCAGTGAAGATTGGAATTGGAAGTTAAGTGAAGAGCAGACTAATGATGGGAGGTTATGCGAAGATAATAACTTTTGAAGAGAGAGAGCAGTGAGTACCTTGTAAACGTTGAAGTAGCATCGAGTGCAGTTTATTTTATTTTTTTGAAAAGGTTCATTTTCTTCAGAGTTTTAACCAAAAACCATTGTGATACACCATCTTCTGAACATACTAGGAAATTGTTTTTTACGGGACTTTTGGTGAACGGAGAATAATTTTTTTCTAATCATTTTTATGCAGATATATACTTAACTTTTAACTAGACGCCGCTACACAAGTTTTGCATTATCTTTTTCGGTAAATAGAGGATTTCTCACTCTAACAAAGAGGTTTGTTTCACAGGCAGAGAAGGTTGTGTGCTGTGATGGCAGCGATCTCGGGCAGAAAGAATTGCCATCAGAACACAAACCACCAAACGTGAGTTTGTCTGCAGTGCAGAAATCTTATCAGGAAAAAGCAAGTTGAACTAGATTTTACAAAAGTAGAAAGTTTGGACAATGTCCCCTCCTCTGCGCATGTATGCCCCCCTTTTCTCTGTTAGGAATTATATCAACTTAAGAGAAAGGTATACTGTACCTACTTTGAAGGCTAACCATATGAAGTTTTTACCGAAACAAGGTTTCGCCTATCGTTTCTTACCACTTTTGGTCATCTCATTGATGGAATACACCTACGATAACAATGAAATAATTATGTTTTATTCACCCTTCTTGTGGAATAGAAAAGTTCATTGTATTTTCTGATATTTATCTCGGGTTTAAAGTACACTGAGCACTCAAGTCACAATGTATGTATGAATTAAAGAAAATTGCAGCGCACTGTGGCTGCACATGGAATAAACGAGTTCTTGTGTCTGTCTATGTGTCGGCGGATGAGGAGGCGTTCCTTTCATGATCTGAGCTAGTACCAGTGTTCGACCGACTGCAGAGCCAAGTAACTACTGGGTTTATCACAGTCGGCACCATATTCTGTTAAACTAATGTAGTGTTAAGTTATCCCTTCTTTCACTAAGCATTGATAGAGTTTCCCTTGGCAAGTCATAATAGCTAACATTCTTCTCTGAGGAAGAAACAAACACCTGGTGTGTATTCTAGAAGTGAGATTACTGCAAATGTTAATTGTTTTCGTTGTTGCATAGGTCTACCTTTTCAAGGAATTCAACACATTGTCCGTAATCTATAGACAACCATCGATGACCTTCACCAGTCAGATGATTCCATACATTAAGGGACAGCCTTTCATGGAAGATCAAGGTTTGTGCTCCCTCAGGTGCTTTTATGTTCGTTTAGTAGTATTTTGCTGTCTGACCACTTTTGTTGTGACAATAGCAATGACAGTTATAGGTTAAGGTAAGATAAGAGTAGTGCATTTATATAGCGCCTTTTCCATATGAATATGCTCAAAGGCGCTTTACAATGATCAGTTTACCCCAAGCGGACCGGAGGCATATATAGGCGCCTCAGGCAGCCGCTTCAAAGCGGTCCATGTATGCTGGTACTCATTTTATCGACCCTGAAAGGATGGAAAGCTGAGTGGCCTTTAGTGGGAAAGAAGGTCATCCAAATACTCAACCCTTAGTCAGGCAAGGGATCGAACCTGGACCTCAGGATAAGTAGGCAGAGACCTTGCCACTGCGCCATCTCCTCTGCTAAATGGTTGTGATAATGATAGTGACAATGACAGTGGGATCAACTTTGATAGTAATAGCGATAAAGTAAATCTTTATTTATTCAAGCTTGACAGAAATAATGTCAATGGCTCGGTATTCCTCGTTGATTACTGAAAATCTTTCGGCGTGGTAGACCACACAATCATACTGAAAGAACTACAGGGAATGTTGACAATTCAGCGAGATGGTTCCACTTATACCTTGACTAAAGTCTTTATTGTATTTCCCTTTCGAGGTCTGCTGGCTTTTGTCAATCATTCCGTAAATTAGCCATGATTGTATATAAATTGTTTTGTAGAATATGTATTTTTTACTGAGCAAGTTTTAAGGGTAATAGTTAAAATGGAATTTTAACTAGAGGACGACAAGTTTTTAGTACTATGAACTATTATGTGCTATCCTCATTAAAAAAATTGTTACTCACTTACTAGTGACAATGAAATTACAATGACAACAATAAAGATAATGGCTTTGACAACAATAATAACAACAGCTTAGCGCCTCTTTACATGGAGCGAGTTGTCCCGGCAAGCCGAGGTGTCTCAGCTTGCCGGTTTTCCCGTCTCTATTGTATTTTGCCTTTTCGTTTACATGTAGGTGGGCTATCTCGGCTTGCTGAGTTTCCCATCTCGGCGAGCCGGGGCACCCGGCAAGCCGAGACAACTTTAGTGCATGTAAAAGCATAGAGCCGAGATATCTCGGCCAGGCGGGGCAAGATTTGACAGCTGTGACACACGTAACGTAGCTATTCCGGCTTTATTCAGCGAACAATGCAAGATGACGAAATAGGGAAGGATCACGATGAACTTGTCTTGGCCAGATGGGATGACATTTTTGCATGTAAATGCCATGTGCCTGCCTATTATCGTCCCGGAAAACCGAGATATCTCGGCCAGGCGGGACAACTTTAGTGCATGTAAAGGCATACAGCCGAGATACCTCGGCCAGGCGGGGCAAGATTTGACAGCTGTGACACACGTAACGTAGCTATTCCGGCTTTATTCAGCGAACAATGC
>JAOBRD021142992.1:0-10882 GCA_027575215.2 Hydrozoanthus sils | reverse complement strand
TTGGGAAGTTTAAAAATTAATTTTGAAGTTAATATTTGATGTAAATTTGCCAAACCGTTCTCAAACCAAAGCTGTACCACTGTCCCTTGCATGGAGGAACGGTTTGGCGGTTTTACTCAAATTTCTTCTCATTCAAATATCATCTTCAACCTCCTCACTATCCGACAAAAGTTTAGGTTAAGTCCCGCCTTAAGTCTTTAAGGCTCAATGCTACAAATTGAGGGCTTCGTAATTTTATGGTCGGAAACAGCCTCCCCCGTATCATTGATTAGCTGTAAATAATGTGCATCTTTTAGTTGTCATCGCAATAAATTTAGTTCTTCATAATAATTGCTTTGTGTTTGCTATACTCATTTTCTTTGTATATTTATTTCCCTTAGTTGGGGTGGGGGAACTTTAGTCGCCCTGTTAGTTTGTTTAACTTTATTCCCATGCGGCGGCCTTGGTGCGGTTTCTAATGACCAACACTCTTCTCATCCGTCAGCTATAAGGTTTTCTTTCTTTAGGGAGTTTTCTGAGTTTCCATTATGCATTTTTTTGTTGTTGTTATGTATTTATCTTAGATTCCACCCTCAAAACGCCGTCAAAGTTTTCAATGTTCCGGTTTGGGAGTTTACTCCGAATTTCCACCCCTATCAAGTTGCTCAAGGGCAACCGTATTGGGTGTGCTCAGATGGCTTGCCTTTGCTAACCGGGGAGTGACGGTTGGGTACTTGAGTGACCTCTGTACTCATGCAGACGATGTCGCCGCTGGCCTAGCGTTTGGGGATATAACATGCCTCCTCTTTCGGGACCCCTCTGCTTTTCAGTACCATAAACATATTCCTATGTGGAGAGAGCTGTCACATTCATCACCTACTTATGATAAAGCTGAAGAAGTTATGCAGTGGATTGAAAATAGAATGGATATTTTTGACCAAGCATTTTTCTGGTTGTTATAAGGAGGTCCGTTACGATTCCGACATTCCTCCTACTACACTGTTTAATAACCATATTTCGTATATTCCGTTTGTAAAGTTTATTTCTGATTCTATTCTTGCTAGATTAGCCTTCGTTATGGGGTAGGGTTTTATTTTATTTATTTGCACTAGGATTAGTTTAACAATGACAAAAAAGTTTAAGATATAAAGTTTGAAATTTATCTTTTGTTTTTCTTGCAACATTTTTGGATTTTCGAACGGTTTGAATTGCCTGCTTCGACATTGGTCATGTTGCTGGATTTGTTTTTGAGGAAATGTTTTACTTCGATCTGCCGACGTTTTTCGGTTAGCCACAAAAAACACCCCTTTTTTCAGACCACTGTATAAATTCCGCCACACCAGAAGGACAATATTTTCTTGGAGATGGGACTGCTTCAACATGCGAAATCACGGCCTCAACAGCAAAGCGTGAAACAAAATACGGATCTCATCAAGATTTTTATCATTTTATGAAATGATGGGATTGAACACAAGATAAAATTACACATTGGAGTTAGAACAGTAATCCTGTGTTTGGCTTTTGACCCGTTGCTTTTCCCTTCTTGTACTGTATTGTACTACTGTAAATCTCCTCCAAACATGTAATTATTGTATTATTTCAAAATAAAGGAAACAATCTACAGTTTTGTATAGCCCAAACTTGCTTCTGAGCCTTGTCACGACGGTATTCGGCACCATGTCTGATTTTAATTTAATTAGTGTTACAAATATGAATTTTAGTTCCTAAAGCGAAATTTGGACGAATATAATAACGACAAAATGTAGGCCTTGATCAACGTTGTCTTATTTAGTCTTCCGAAACATGCACGCGCGAATTTCGAATTGCTCTGGCGATTGGGTTGATGTTTTTACAGACAGACAGGGCTTCATTGGATCCTGGTCTAAGCAGGGGTCTCGCTCGCCTCTGATTTTCCTTGTAGGTGTCTGTCTGCGCAAGACTCGAAGCTCGCCCCGCGTCTTTGGGCTAAGGTTCAAGAGTTGTTTGGGAGAGCTTTAGGGCATTCAGTGGACCTTATGGCGTTGCCCTCTAATGTCCAGTCTGACCACCGTGGTTCTCCACTTCCCCTCTTTTCTCCTCATGTTGTTGCTGGGGTTGCAGAAGTAAATCTTTTTGCTCAGAATCCATCAAGATCTACTAGAATGGAGGCCTTTTTCCGTAATCCATATGTTTTTCTTCCGATTGTTCTTATTCCTCAAGTCCTTAGATTCCTTACACAGAACCGTCTTGGTTGTTCCGTGTTAGTTCCTAATGCATGTATCTCCTCGGCAATCCTGGTGGCCGGTAATTAAATTTCGTGCTTTATAGAGAAGCCTTTAAGCTCGCCTCTTTGAGGGATGCTAGTGCAGTTCTTCTTCCAGCTAATGACGGCTTTTCTTCCGCTTGGAAGCTTCCGTTGGACCTCTGGGTATTTCGTATTTAGTTCGGTCTTAACCTGTTGTCATTATTTCGGTTCTTTTTTATGTAGGCAGTTTTGCGCCTTGTTGCGAGTTGTAATTTGTTTTTCTTTCAATAAATATTCTTTCAGGGGCTTCCACACGTGGCTCGTGTTTGTGTTCCGGCTGTTCGCTGCCCTTGTTGCCAGTACCCGAACAATAACTACTTTCGTTTTTGTCAAATGTGTGGTTACAAGCGCCCAATTCTTCCTCCAGCCGTCGCTCCTTTGACTCGGGAAGTTGATGTTCCATGCATAGACTTCCGCTTGCTCGCTTTGGAAACTGCTTCTAAGTCTACGGCGTATGCGAAGCAGAAGTCGTCCTTGCGCCTTGAACTCGAATCTTTTCTACGCACTATTCCGGATGCGAAGGTTATTTTTTCAGCTACACCTTATGATGTTTATCGCTTTTTGTTGCGGAAAGATTAGAAAACAACAGTTCATACTCCTATTTCCCCCGTGGCATCCTTCTCTCTTGTGATATCGTGTCAATGTTTGCGCCGTCTTGCTTTCAAGACGGTTGATTCACTTACTGGAAAGCTGCGTGCCATTTTTCAAGAGATGGGTCGCGGAGGCGAATGGGACGCCAGAATCAGGATAGGCAATCCAGCCGCAGACCTCCTTGTCAAGAGGTACCTCAAGTCCGTTACGGAGGAGCAGCTTCAAGCACGTGTTGTTCCTAAGCAAGCAGATCCATTGTTTCTGAACAAGCTCCTCGCTTTGGTCCAACTTGTTGAGAGGAAAATATCTGCTCCTAATCTTATTTTAAGGCAGCTGTTTATTGCCGGTAGTGATAAAGCTTACTTTCTTCTCCTCTTCTTCAGTAGTGACAAGGGTGGTGACTTAGGTCAGCTTTTGACCAGGGAGATCCTCAGTTTTCCGGACGGCACTGGCCTCCTTTTCAATCACGTTAGGGGAAAGACTTTGCAAAATGGTTCACCTAATATGTTCGGGGTAAGAAGACATCCAAAGTTTTCAGTTTGCCCCATTAGAGCGATTGAAAACTACTTCAACGCAGCCAGTATTAAGGGCTTGTCGGTCTCTGTTGGGTACCTTTTTCGGCCTACAGACGCTATGGGTAGAGTAACCAACGCCCCTTTTCAGAGCTCTTTTCAGGCTGAATCCAGGCTCCATTCGTACTTAAAGGAGTTGGATGACGATTGTGGAGAAACTCTACATAGTTTCAGAGCGGGTTGCGTCATTACTCTTTCATTAGCAGGGCCTCCGTTGGCTGAAGTGATGTCTCATGTTGGCTGGCAGAACGAGCAGACGGCGCACTACTACATGAAACTAGCTCAAGTCCTCCGCTCAGACGCTCCCTCAACTGCCTTGGCTCCTCTTGACCCTTCTAATTCGGCCGCCTCTGACCTTTATAATGACTGTAATAATCTTATGAATTTTGTTTGCGCTTTTCAAGGGTTATGATTTAGCTCAAGCTTATTCGCCATAGGAATACCAAGACTTCTGAAAAGAGCATCATATTCCCTGTCTTCTTAATACATTAATAATGTTCACGGGGGGGAGAAGATAAATAACTTGTTATCGTAGTCACAGATAAATTAGAACAATTGGATGTTTTGGGACAACAAGGCTTAATTTACATCGGCAATTCTCTACCATATTTTCCCCACAAGGGATTAGGTTTGGATTCTCGGATACTTAGATTGGGGTGTAGAATGGGTGTTGTCTATATGGAGTATTAAAGAAGTGTTCTGCTCTAGGTTGTACTGGACCTTGCTAGCTATGCTTTGCAACCAACACTTCCTCCCATAGCTTATAGACTGAGTGGAAGACCGCTGAGGATGGTTTACTATTTTCAGCGGTCTTACCCATACACTCTTATAAGCCAACTCGCATACTAATCAGTCACATTTCACGCGAAGTCTACGATGGGTCGTTCTAGCGGCCAAGGGTGGCGTTGTCTTCCCTTCACTCGCTCTGCGTTGGTGCCTCAATTGTACCCGACCAACCCGCCCTGGTTTTTTTTCTTCGCTTTTTTCCCCGAGGCAACCAACGCTTCCTCCCATAGCTTATAGAGTGAGAGGTAGACCGCTGAGGATAGTTTACTGTTTCTGGGGTTTCGTATAACGATTTGTAAACCACGGTTTCTTGTTCATTTCAGCGTACATATAATAGAGAGAATTTTTAAACGAACAGGGATTCTGCGATAGAGCATACTTAGTAACAGTGAAATAAAATAAGTGAACAACATATAATCTTTAATTTTAATACGATAGAATTTGACCGATAAGTCAAACATTTGACCAGTTGAAACGTCAACGTGACACGATCAGAAAAAGGTTCTAAAATATTGAGGCAGTTAGGCAGATGGGCAGTTCAGCATCAGCACTTCTCTTATAGGGCTTTGAGGTGTGCTAGTCTGGAGTTTGCAAGTCTGCAGTCTGCATGTGTCGCACACCGGAATCGACACGATCTGTCTGCTTCGAAGTCAACCCGTAAAACAAACACAATGATTAGTAATAACATGAAAATTCCTCGTTCTTAAAGCGGGAGGTAGGACCAATCTACACAATCTGTCTGCTCCGGAGTCGACCCGTGAAGCAAACAAAACAATATTACATGAAAATTCCTTGTTCTTAAAGCAGGAGGTATAATAATTTTGACGAAATCTGTCTGCTTCGGAGTCAATCCGTAAAACAAACAAAATGGAAGTAGCTAGGTGAAAAAACAAGTAATTGTTTGTTCAAAAACTTGTAGGTTACTTCGCCTAGCTGTAATTTTACTACCTCAAAGCTGTTTAGAATGTTTAACTGTTTATATCAAGGTCTGATTGGTGCTTTACTATCTGAGAAGTAAATAATTCGCAAAGCACGTTTTTGCAGGATATGAAAGGGCAGAATGCTAGTTTTATAATTCGAGCCCCAGATATGTGAATAAACTAGCTTGTAGTAAAGGTTTTTGAGAATATCTAAAGTGAAGTGCTGTCTAGCTCTATAAAGGACTCCTATTGATTTGGCAATTTTTTGCCGGGCATAAGAAGTCAATATGGTTGCTCCACATTAGATGTTCGTCTAGAATCAAGCCTAAGAACTTAGTACTTCTTCGGAGTCGACCCGTGAAGGAAACAAACAACAAGTTCTAAGTCTTATAACGTGAAAATTCCTCGTTCTTAAACCATTTTCTGGAATGTTTTACAGTGTCATTTTTTCTATTGCTATAACTGTAAATATATCAAGTTGTTTAAGCAACCAGTTCTCTAAACACTCAGTCAATTTTTGTTATTTTACACAAACCAATTATATTTAACAGATTGTATAAATACCAGGTTTTTCAAAATTACTTCATTTGAGATTCCTTTAACTGTAGAAATCATTGTTTTTCTACAGTAAAAACACTAAAACATTTTAACAAAGTTCAAAATACTAGAGGAAAATTTCTTTGATAACTACATTCAATGCAATGACCCATATATACAATGGTCCTGCTTTCTTAAATTTTGTTTAATTAATAACTTAAACTTATATATATTAACTGATTTGGATGCCTACTGGTAAATACATACAATTAACTTGCACTCATTTCGTTTGTGGTTATCCATATCAGCAAGAGCATTTTACAGTCAGTATCCACGATGAGGTTTCTGAACAACTAATGTATCAGCCTAAAAAAGGATGATTATCGGTTCTCCTGATTGTAGAAAGAATATGGCAAATAGGTAGATCCAACATCACTGCCGTATAATGCACAATGCTCCATCAGTTGAGCATAGTTTCTCATTCATTCTTCATGAATTTTTAATCTTCATTTCATCTTGGCATGATTTTTTTTTCTGGCACCTGACGTCGCAGGAATTTTTTTTTGCCCCCCTCCCCCTCCCCCCGCTTCATTCTAAGTTCGAAAGCTAGGTGTGGTCAGGAACCCGTATTAACATAATCAAAGTACAACCCAGGTTCATGGCATCTTCCAATAGAATAACAAAATCCTGATTCCTCTTCTGGGTATGTCTGATCTTTTGAATCAAACTGTCTCAGTACTGCTTTGGCGTGTTCGGCGTTTCGTAGTTCCCCTCGATCAATTCAGGAAAGCACAAAAGTAACCGCTTTTTCTCCTCCTAGATGGCGAGGGAAGTCTAAAGAATAATTCCTAAGCCACCTTGTGGTATTAGCAACCTATAGAAAACACAATACTTGGTCTCATCCACTTTTCATACTAAACAGTATCTCTTCTTCATGTAAGAGAGTTTGATCTAAGAATAAGAGCAAGAAAGCACAACCATGACATCACCTGTTTCTGTCTGTCTCTGTCTCTGTCTCTGTCTATCTCTGTCTATCTCTGTCTCTGTCTGTCTCTGTCTGTCTGTCTGTCTGTCTGCCTCTATCTCTGTGTCTCTGTCTCTCTGCCTCTCTGCCTCTCTGTCTCTCTGTCTCTCTGCACCTTACAAACGGCCTGTTTTAATTACTACTTTTATTGCGATTTGGTTACACTACAGAATTTAGTTGCACACGTTGCACATTTTTTCATAACAACAATTCAACTTGCAGTTTTCAGCAGTTGGACCATAAATCTTGCAAGAAACTGGGACGGAAGGGTCACAAAAAAACTTTTTCAACGTGCAGGACTTTGCGTATCCTTTCTTTCCCTTTTCCTGTAGTAAAAGATAAAATACAGAGTATTTTAACTGTACTTACTTCAAAGTTTCAAAAAGTTGACCCTTGCCTAAAGGACATATGTAACAGATGATACAAAATAAACACAATTTCTGTAAGAAAAGCAATATTGAACAATGAATAATATAAATAGTGATAGCAAAGAATGAAAAATGGGTAAATATTTAGTAGGATTGAACGTGATTAAGAAAATAATAGAGTTTAATAACCGTAAAATGAACACTTTGGCCAAGAAGCGAAACTTCGAGGGCAACTGAGAAATTTTGAGGACAATCTAACAGCAATGGGCATTATATCCTACGATATAAAAGTAAGCCAAAAAAGGGTTTATTTAATTTATAACCCTCCCAAAAATGTTTTCTTCCAAAAAACTTGGTGTACAGTTTTCTCTCTTCTCCACACTAATTGAACTTGGATGGAACGTAAACTCTAGGGAACTCCTGGGAAAAAGTAAATTGCTCTTTTTTCAGTTAACTTAATATTTTTGCTCATGGTTTTGATTATTATTACCCTCATCTCCTAGAACAGCCGAGATTTTTTACTTTAAATTTGTGAAAAAACAAATTCAAATTACGCCATCTTATAAACATTTTGAGCCGCGTTATGAGGGTCAGCAGTCACTTGTGACGTAACCGCGTCAAACAAAGTTTCATTCAAACTGATATATATGGCTGCTTTTTTACTAGTTAAATTATTCCAATCTGAGCTGCAACATGACATACACATACCGAAAACCTCGAATTTATCTTCAGACCTGTCACACCCTAATATCTTGACGCGACGCGGATTTGACGCGATCAAGCGTAATTTGAAGTTACGCTGACAACTTTCTTGGCCGTCGGTTCACTTACATTTTTACTTGACTTTGAAAGAAAATAACTCCGCTTTAAATGCCATTTTACCACAAACATTATAACAAATTACTTCTTGGAATCTTCAACACTTGTTGCAATCAAACTTGCTAACTTCCCTGGAGTTCCCCTTTAAGCTTAAGATATTTTACACAACTTTAGAGAATTGATAGGTTTAGTTAAGCTTGTTACTGAAACTGTTGTTTAGCAAAAGCGGACTCAAATATCTTTACAGCTTCCTTTGTCGACCTTTTTGCGCTATCTGGCATTGCCCTTGAAACCAGGCGTTTTTAAAAATCTTCGTTGCAACACTCGGCAAAACAATTAATGTTTTGGTCTTACAATTTAAACTTGTTCAAAATTTGAAAACTAACGTTTCTTCTTTGATTGAAAACCTCCGACAGAATCACAGGGCAGTTATCAAATTGGAAGGGGTATATTCGCTACTAACCTTCTTCCCATTTTCTACCACGTGATGCGTTTTATCCAATGAGATTACACGAAAATTATTGGCTGAGTTATAAACGTATATATATATATACATAACAATTATATGTGAAGATTGTAGTTTTCGAAAAATATCTAATACTTCTATAGACTTTGTAATGGTTCGTTAGATTTGTAGCAGGTTCTTTTTAGTTTATGTTTAATTCAAGCAAAATAAATAAATAAAAGACAAATAAATAACTATTAAATCAATACGTAGCCAAAAGATATTTTGATGTCTGTACGGTTTTTTTTTATTTTACAAAGCTCTCAGTCAGGTTGATAGTTCTTTTGGTAGTCGCAACAATTCAATGGTCAGTCTTCAGAATAATTATTATGCATATAGATAATTCTGAAAAGTTTCTTACTGATTGCCAGAAATTTACTATGAACAAAAGTTACCACGAACAAACAAAAATAACATGGTACCATACAGTGTAAAACATCCTTTTTCGAGCCCAAGTGGCACATAGGGCCGGTGCTTATCTCTGGTTTCTGTAGTGTCAAGCAGATAAGAGTCTTTCACTCCGCTTGGACTGGACACTAATTAATCTATCGCAGGTTAGCAACCACCAGAACTGGTATTATTTTATACAGCTAAGTCAACTGCAATAAAGTCAGGTAAAGTGTCTTGCTCAAGGACAAAACACAGTGGTCTGGCCGAGGCTCAAACTCATGACCCTAGGGTTATGAATCGAACACGCTAGATCTACTCGGCCACTGCACCGACTACAAATTATATAGTGTGACCCGGCTGGGTTTAACTTTTGTATTAAGACTTACTCCAACATTGTAGGATACGCTTAAGCAAGCAGAATCTGGTGCTAAACAATGTTCAGTTTTCCCCTTAGAGTAACATTCAGCAAGTGAGTCTGATGGCGGGCATTTAAAACACTCCAAAGAGGAAACTGGTTGAAAAAAAAGAAGAAAATTACCACATGGAGAATGAAAGTAAATTAGTAATTTCTAAAACTTGAATTTAAAATAACTCAAACATTAGAGCAAAATAGAAAACAAAAATAACCTGATATTAGTTTATCCACCATCGTTTACAATCGCTTTTTGATGAATTAACCCTATTCACTGCAGACTTGGGGTGAGGAGCGGGGGGGGGGGGGGCTTTTCCACTCCAAGTTTGAAACTCTGTAACTTTTACATAGTTCAAAAAACTACCACCTTGACTTTTCCTAAAACTTATTTGGCAATGTATTGGTATAAATGACTTGGAGTAAAGAACAATTATACTTGTGGGTCTTTGCAGTACCATTTAGAAAAGCAGCTAATTTCAGTTTAAATCTATGTTTGATGAAACACAAAATTTTTCCGTTCATTTACCGTTCTGTGAAAAAAAACGAGATTTTAAGCAAAAAATTCTCACAAAACTTAATTCTTTCACTAATGATAAATTCTGCACAAACAACTAAGTTATAATTATGGCAAATCCGTAAAATAAAAAGTATTTTCACTTTGAAAGACAAAAACAAACACCCATCACATGTTGTGTACCAAGGAGATTCTTCATTTGGAGAAAAGTACATCGGTGAGACAAAATCAAACTGTGATTCAAGGAGAATTGCTAAACACACTGATCCGTCACACAATTCTGAACCAACGAGACATCTAAAGCCCTTTCCATCTCATGCTTTCTTGCGCAAAGTATTGTCCCCAGCTAGCGGTTACGCCAAGCCAAAAACAGACTGATCTATCAAATAATTCTGAACCAGCGAGACACCTAAAGCCCTTTCCATCACATGCCTTCTCGTGCAAAGTATTGTTCCCAGCACATTATTACGCCAAGCAAAAAACAGTTGTTAAGGCCTTTACGTCAAACAAAAGTACCACCACTTGTTAAACTTAACACAATATAAACCATGCTTAGTGCAAAACAATTACCATATACTCCTGACGAGGACTTTTTAGTCAACTAGACGCCTAAAAGACGTTTACTCGGGCTACTTGTGAAATTCAAATGTAGTGGCTAGAGTCGTGGCAATGCATGAACTTTAAAAATATAAATTCAAGAGGTTCTTATAATATCCCAAAGTTAAGTTTACTCTTTAGTGGCTTATTAACGACCAAAATTTTAATTTGTTCGCCAAAGAATATTTTTAGGTGCAAAGATAGATTGAGAAATTGTGTTCATTTGTTCTTGACAGTTCATGACTTCCGGTTCTCAAAATACACGTGTAAAAAAATCATATGCTGCAGCAACATTTACATTGACAAGCTTACACTCATCGGAATCATCTACAAACAAAGTTGTTTATGTTTTGAACACCATAAAGCCGAATTTAAGATAGCAGAAATTTGAGACATATTAAACAATCTCGTACCCAGGCTCGTTTCACTCCAGTGAAATGAGCCTGGATACGAGGTTGCATATTAAAATGTTGACCTTTTAGTGTAACACGCTTCCACGAGGGAAAACACTATATCCCAATGGGTGAAACCAGAATCGCTGAATCGGTGTTTTGAGTCAGCGGTTCTGTTCAATAATGACCGAA